>JAATLQ010037292.1:34091-51164 GCA_013421005.1 Heliconius erato x Heliconius himera | reverse complement strand
AAGAACATAAAGTTACAAAAATATATACGTGTAATACATAATTAGCTTTATGTATATTTTATAAATATCAAATATCAACAATGGTCGTATTTTTTTATTTAAAACAATCAAAAATTCTTTGACGATAATGTCGTAAAAAAAATCATATTAGAAGTCATTATAGTTGTCAATCGATTGTGCTTATTAAATCATTAATCATGTATTTTAAGCGGGCGAAGCCGTGGGCGAGCCGCTAGTGTTATATAATTAAACTTAATTTGATTTATGAATAAGACAAATAAAATGCTTATTTAGATATTTCTAAGTGTGGAATGACACTGTAAGATCTCAAAAAAGATAAATAAATTTATAATATTTAATTAGGTGGAAAATGAGGAACAGACTATCTAAGAGCTAGGTTACCCTGCTGTGTGCGAGATATAGCCTAAAGATTTACTGAAAGTATTAAATAAAAAAACTGTGACTTTTATTAACAAATATTGTTTATATATCTGACTACTGTGCACTGATACGATGGATGTTTGGATTTTCACTCCTTCAGTGAAGTGAGACAAATTCTAAACAAAATTTGTAGAAAGTAAAAAAACAGAGTGTCACACTACGTTCCCTCTTTAGCTTATTACAATATTTAATTAGAATAAAATTTTATATTCTTTGTTTTCATTTTATAACTTTTTCCGCACAGCCAAATAAGTAGAGCTAGCCTAGTGTTAAGACACTACGATTCCAACTTTCCGCGCAATTTTTGGACACATTGGATATTGAGTGGCGGAACTCAATGCCGTACTTTGACTTAGTACCGGAACGAGAAAATACTAAAAGACTTATTTCATAAAGTAGACGTATTTTTTTTTATTTTAAACATATATTTTTCTACTCCATCTCCGTACAAAAGTAAGTGTATTAGCCACTATATATTCTAAATTCCACAAAAAAGAGGTAACACAACCTACACAGAGGCACATTTCTCAAAACTCCAGTGAGCTATTCACGTTTTTGCCGACCGTATATACCTATTGAAATAATCTGAATAAAGGCTTGGAAGCCTTTGTTGACTAAACGAACGGACTTTCCGACTAAGTGATATTACGGAAAGTGCATTCTCTTTTAGAACGAAATTTAATCTTTCGTTCAATTATAGGCGTTTTATACAATTGCTGGAAAAGTAATTATTATGACATAGAATTTGTACATGTGAGAGCGATTGTAAACGCAACGGGTTATGGGTTCGATTCCCACTCGAGGAAATGAAATATTTAAATGTTTAATTTCATCTGATCACGAGGCTAGGCGCGGCGTCGAATTCAGCCTCTCAACGCGCAATGTGAATAGAAATATCTTAATAAGGACGGAGTGTTTTAACACTAGGTACCCAGATTCCCTTTGCCTACCCCGCCCTACCTTCCTTTGTGCAGGAAAAAGGGGGAAGCTACAAAAAATTGTAAATGGAGTGTTTCTACTATATACGGGTATATGAAGAAATCACGAACGGTATGTATAGAATAAAAAAGTTAGCGTGTCTTAATCTGATTGTTGTAAATTTGACTACCGAAATATTTACTTTTCTGTAAGTGTCGTCAGAATTTGCTACTGAATACATCGCATCAATTAGTGGAAGTTTATTGTATAACAAATACGGTACGGTTACATATATATATATATATAAAAACGATGCATATATTTTACGTATTATTCATAGCCTCATATTGTAGCGTTTGTTGTTGTTGTTTCTTAATTTTCATAGTAGTTACTATGTTATATTTACATTTAATTTACTATAGTTTCACCATATTTGAAAATATGATCGATACAAAAAAAATTACGTAAACAAACCGTCAAAATGCCACTCATCCGTAAACATATCCAAATAGACAAACATTCTCAAATCTGTATTTACTTTATATCATTCGAGTTTGTGAATAGCGAATTTTGTACGAGAAAGTACAAAATAATTTTAAAGTTTCTATTCAAATTGAGCTCAATCGAAAAAATAAAATGCCGTTTTCGTTGCTGTATAGTCGAGTCGTATCAAAAAACTGCTTCCTACACGCGATGTTTATGAATTGTACTACACAGAAACATATTTGAAAATAAGATTGTATTTCTGTATGTAAATCTTTATACTTTTGTATTTAAACGTAAACCAACTTACTGACGAATTAGTACAATAAAAAGTAATTTTATTTTAACACACACCTAACAAACATTTTCTTAAAAACAAACACGGCGTTGAGATCCGGCACTCAACCCGCAATGTCTCGACACACTAAGTTACGTCTACCTATCCTGTTATATGTTAGATATATCGCCAAAATAGAATTTTCTCAATAAAACAATAAAAATAATGATATATATAAGTATATGATGTCAAATAACCCAAAATTTTTAATTTCTTCTGAACATCACATACGATTTTTTTTCGCCTCTCTCATTTATATGAAGGAGTGCCAAGGTAACCTTATTTTTCATAAAAGTATCATTGGCACGCCTGAAAGCGCTCACCACTCTTACCCTTTGTAAGCACTTGACCTTTTTCCTTTTTTAGATCAAATTCAAGAAAACATTTTAAGTAAATTTCACCTTGTTGTTAAAGATTTTTATTTTTATTCTAGAAAACTGTAGTATTGCTATAAATTGTTGGTATTTCCTTACCTCAACTAACTACTACTAACTAAAAAAGTTGAACAATTTGGTCTTTATAAAATTTTATTCTCGATTAGCATACTTATAAATTTCAACACTCAGAGACGCAAATTACCATTTAATTGATTTACATAAATGTTAATTGACAACGCTGAGATTGGCTGTATAAGCTGTGTTATAATTAAGTTTATGTAAGTCTGTATTATATTAAATACAATATGTACAAATTAATCGAGGCCATTACGGTTAATTGGGACGGCGCACCGTCTCAATGTACACGTGATGATTGTGGGTTCGATACTCACTTTTAAATAAATAATTATTTTCAGTTCTGCTTTTTCGGTAGAAAAAGTGCGGCGTTGAGTTCCGTCACTCGGGACGCTTTATCGCAAATTTGAGCAGAAAGTGGAGAACAGAGTGTTTCAACGCTAGATTCCTTTTGTACATCCGACTTTATCAAAATATGTCTCACAGTTATGAAAATTATTTAAAAGTAAAATAACATAACGTGAGGCCAGTCGTAGAGCATTAACACAAGCGTGTGACTATTAAGGCGACAGGTTGTAAGTTCGATTTCCACTCGAGGAAATAAAAAAAAATACTTTTTTCATTTCCTCCAAAATACGGCGTAAAATGAGGACTGAAATTTCTTAATACTAATTTCTCTCTGCCTACCATGCTATCTACAGATCAAAGCTTCATGGTTTATTCTGCAGAAGAAAAAAACATAATAATGCTCAGAATCATCGTACAATATAAAGCTGTTTCATTGGCTTTCTGCTTTATTCCGTTTAAATTCACCACAAACTTCACAAGTCTAGGCAAGGCAGACGTCTGAAGTCTACAAAAGGCAGAATGTAGGCAAAAATAAACAAATCAATGGGTTATTTCCGACATACAGATACTCAGATGTGTGCGCTTTGAAAATGTGCTTGCAAAATAAATCTATTTTTGGGTTCACATCATAGGAGATTATGAAAGATATTGCACGAATACGTTTTATGTTTAACTGATTGATCATTTTCTGTACGAAGTAATTTTCCAGCTATTTTAGCAGCTTTTTTTAACTATATAAAATAAATGAGCTTGTCTTAGCATAGTGGCATAAGCCAATATACTCTTCGTGAAGATTATAAACGCGACGGTTATAGATTCTATTTTCAGTCGTGGGAAAAAAGTACTTATGTGGTTCATTCCTTCGCTCTAGTAACAACTCAACGCCGCACTTTCCCAAATCAGTTTCACCACTCTCTCTCTCTCTCTCTCTCTCTCTTCCTAGCTATGAATCCCACATGGTGGTGGGGTCAGCTTTCCTAATTTTGCTTCTCCACTTCGCTCTATCGTGGACGTCATCGTCAGTGACCTTGCATGCCTCCTTATCTTTTAGCACTACTTCTTTCCATCTCGTCTTGGGTCTTCCTACTGGTACAGTTTCACCACTAAATAAGTAATTCTTTTAACATTATGTAGGTTCCGTCTGCTTACCAGCTACCTACTTTCCAGTGTCCGATTCAACTAAAATTTCGATTACGACTTCAGTTCTCATGACAATAAAATTACATATAACCAATTTTGTTGCTAACACAAAATGGCCGCTACAACAAAATGGTGGATCACAAATTAGCACAACCTACTTAATATAGGTATCAGATGGAAGGGATTGATTTGTAAAATACAATTACACAATGAAATAAAAAATAAAAGCTCCTTAGCATCACATAGGCCTCATAATTATATAAAACTGAGAAGCTTAAAAAAAAGAAAAGAAAAAAATTGTATACATCAGCAGTTTGAGAATGGCCTAATCTCTGTGAATTCATTAAATAAATAGAAAGTGAAGAATAGTTTTTCGTAAAAGAAATATTGAACTGTACATATCATATAAGTATATTGTACACAAATAATATAATGCAATATTGTAAACTGTCGTTAAAACCATATGAAGCGGCGTTGAGTTCTGCCACTCAATACGAAATGCCTCCAGAATTCAGCGGAAAGTAGGGAACGGAAGTGTCTTAATGGGAACAGAACAGAGTGTCTTAATACTGGCTTCCAAGTTCCCTCTGCCTACCCCGCTATGAGTATCTGAAAAAAAAAGGCCTTTGATTTCTATATCCTTAGAGAAAATTGCGGCAATAATCCAAGTATCTACTTCAATATAATCAATAAGTTGACAGAACTACGTCTGAAGACATTGTTTGGTAATATAACTTGAAGTTCTTGGGAAACTTTAAGTTCTCTAGAACTTACTTTGTTATGGCATTCCTAATAGAGAAACAGCAAAGTATAAACTGTAAGTATATTTAACAAAGAATTAAAAAATACAATAGATAGATCAGTCACATTTTAGGCGTGTAGGTAAATGGTGTAAAATATTGTGTACCTATAGGTACTATATTAATAAAAAATGTTATATTTTTTTATATTATTTTTCTTAATGGAGATTTCAGGAAGTTAAATATATTTTTTAAATAATCCTTTAGTATTTTTATATAATTATGACTTATTAAAATATAGAAAGAAAGCATATTAAAAAGCTTACATACATCACAGTAAAATCGGCTTCGACGGTCGAATATTGCGACTCAAAAGTGTTGTTACGCCACATCTAATGAACAAAGAAAAGTTTATAGTTGCATGTTGTAGAACAGAATAGAATACCCGCCATTGCTTAGTACTGGAGTCGCCGGGTCAGAGGTGAAGGAACTTTCGCGTGATCGACTTGTTTTAGCGCCGACTGCATCGCCAGTGATGTGTGAAACTATTTGCTGTTATGGAAATATTGCAAATATTCTATAACTAGGTACTACTAGGTACTACTAGGTACTGCTAGGTACTACTACAGTTGAAAAAGTGTTTGGAAATCCCCTATTTTATAGTTGGATTGAAAAAAGATTTATAACGCTAACAGGAAATGTATTTTCAATGAAATTCTGTTTTCACACGAAACCCATTTCGCAAACACGGACTTTATTTTGATTTTCCATTGTTTGTTTGCTGTCGTTTGTATTTTCATTTTCATAAAAATATTTTGCCTTTTTCCTTTTATGATTCTTTGATATTATTTTCCAATAAATTTTGCATGCATAAAAAATATATATAGGTTTGTTTTTCAGCTTTACGCTGTATTCCGCATGGAGTAGAGTAGGCAGAGAGGGCTTAGAGTCAAAACACTTCGCTCCCCACTTTCCGCCGTATTTGGGAGACATTACGTGCTAAGTGGTGGAACTTAACGCCGCGCTTCCCCTCGACGCCAGGCGCTTATAGTCACACGCTTGTGCTCCTGCAAAATATTCAGTAATATTTTTTTATAAAAAATATAATTAATAATAATCTGATTACAGGGCGATAATGATATTTTATAAAATATCATATCCATTATTACAATTTCGTACATCAAAGTAAATTTACACTAACCTAAAGGAAAATTTATAGAAAAAGGATATCCGCTGATACAGTCCACTGTGAACTAAATTAGTGGTACCAGGATGTGAAACTATTTGTCATAACAGTTATTTTATTCCTATATTTAAATATTATAAGATATAATCACTTTATTGCGAAGCATACATGACTGCTTTACTTACTTATTCATCTTTTTAGATATTAGTAATTAAAAATCTTTATTTAAAAAATAAATAAAAAAAACATCGCAAAGCTGTGTGCGGGATACAGCGTGCAGCTGATTTGATTTTAATTATTTTTTATAAATAAATCAGCTTCAGAAGGGTAGGCAGAGGGAACCTAGTATTAAGACACTCCGTTCCCCACTTTCTGCCGAATTCTGGGGGCATTGCGTATAGCTTGCTGGAACTACACTATTATTTTTATGTTAACTAATCTAAATGGCTTACGAGTTTTATTGGTATTATGATATTAATGAAATATCTATAAATTGAAAAATAAAGTTTGAGTCAATTTTTGAATTGACTGAAACAACAGTTATTTTGTAGCAATGTTGTTGAAAAACGGTACTTTACATTTATATGACTTTTTTATTTATGAAATTATTTAAAAGTTACATATCGAAAACGTACGAATATAATTAAATAAAATTATATATTTTATTATATTATATAAAATATATTAATAAAAAATGTTATATTTTTTTATATTATATATATATTTATATAATATAATAAAATTTTGTGATTTTTAATTTATAGATATTTCTTTTAAAATCGTAATATTATTAAAACTCGAAAGTCATTTAGATTTGTTAATATAAAAATAATTGTATAGTTAGAACAAGCCAAGCCGCGAGCGGGTCGCTTCAACGTACGAATATATAAATAAAATTAAATAATAAAAACGTCTCACAAAATTGTTGTTATTTCGTGATATTGTCCGAATAAAATGATTTTTACAGACTTATTTGGACATGAATGGCAGAGGCAGCGTAGTGTAAAGACACTCCGTTCCTATTAAAACATTTCCATTACCCATTTCCGCCGAATTCTGGAGCCATTGTATGTTGAGTAGCAGAACTTAACGCCGCGCTTTGCCTCGTTAACAAAACGAGCAAATGAAAATATAAAACATTTCATTCCTCGAATGGAAATCGAACCCACAACCGTCGCATTTACGGTCGCACATTAAAGCTTCTCCGCCACGATGGCCTTATCGATACGATATCATATATCTAGTTTTATTTACATTTGAAAGCTCATCAGTTAATTAATGGACGTTGATTAAACAACGCGATATACATTCGTCATTCCACTCCAGAGCTTTGTCCAATTATCTTTGCTAAACTATTATATACTTACTATACATATGTATATACTTAAAGCATACTTTGCGCACAAAGATGAGTAAGCAGAGGGAACCTGGGAACCTAATGTTAAGATACTCCGCTTCCCACTTTCCGCTGAATTCTGGAGGCATAGCGTTCTGTGAGGCGCAAGACGACATTGCGCTTTGCTCGTTACCAGAGCAAGAAAATTAAATATTAAATATTTAATTTCTTCTAGTGGGAATCGAACCCACAACATGTCGCGTTTACGTTACTTTTATTAGTGTGCGACTACGTTTGTGTACCTGCTACCCCTCTTTGAAGTGTTCATAATATGTATATACCTATACATATATTACATGGACAATGTTGACAATAATTAATCTTAGTGTTGACTTATTAAATATGCATTACGAGTCTACTAATCCATGTATGCTTGTATGTGAATCAAATTCATTTTCATTTTATGTTTGTAAATTAGAGGAACACTACAGTTCTCCACATTCTCCATATTCTTATAAATTTTAAAAATAAATTTTAAAATTGTAGATGCTGTCATGGTACAATGATACAGCGTCTTAATGTAAACATAATGGTACTTGGTTCGATCTCGCTCGGGGGAACGATTGTCGTTTAACTATCTAATTAATACACTATAACAAAAGTATAAGAAACGCGCATAATATGCGCGGTTCTGTTTTTTATATTACAAAAAACAACTTTAGAGAATGAAAAAATAGTATTCGAAAAAATAGTATAGTATCGAACAAAAATTTTTTTTTTTTAACATTTTTGCTTAATTGTCTGATTTATATTCCTGTGATTATAATTAAATTAAAATTTAAATTATCACAATTTTAATAAAAAATATTTAATTATCATTGAATAGATACCTACTTATTTAATTGTAAATAGCCACCAGGCGTGCATAACATATTCACTTAATCGGCATAACTTCATGCTGTATCCCGCAGACAGCAGGGTAGGCAGAGGGAAGCTAGTGTTAGGACAATTCATTCTAGTTAAGACACTTCTGATTCTCATTTTCTGCCGGATTTAGAAGGTATTGCATGTTAAGTGGCGGAACTCAACGCTGTTCAGGCAAAACGAAAAAATAAATATAATTGTAATAAAAATATAATTTGTGAATTTAAACTAAGTTTCTTCTAACATAATTTCAATATTTCATGAACTAATATTAAGCTTATGACTCATACATTTCTCTATAAAACTTATATGTATGTATGTTTATAATAATTTCAAAACCTCACCTTTAAAGCTTTAGTATGTAAAATGGTAAATGTTACTTAACTAATTGTTTTGTTTCCCTATTATGTTCTTGACATACTTCACAAAGTTTTCGACACGTACTTGGTTGTTTATTTAATGCTAGTAATAATATTATAGTTAAACTTTAGAATTCAAGTGGTTTCTAAAGAATAATATTGAATAATTTTTAAGAAACAAAAACCTACTTCTACCGAATCAAATAATTAGAACCTTTATACTTTCCAATAAAAAAAGAATAATCGAAATCGGTTAGCATGATATTGAGTTATTCGTCCATTTGCATAAATTTGAGATTTATGTTATTTCTCATAGATAACATTGTCAGAAATGGGACCACTCGGGAAGCATTAGCTTTCAAATAAAAAAGGATAACCCAAATCAAATAAAAAGCTCTGAGGTAACAAACATAAAAGAAATGAAAACAGTCGAATTGATAAACCCCTCCTTACGGAACTTCTTCTTGTGTCTAAGTTATAAATTGCAGCATTGAGTTCCGCCACTCAACACGCGATGCGTCGAGCGGTGGAAAGTTGAGAACGGAGTGTCTTATCACTAGGCTCCCGCTGTCTGCTGTAATCCTTGTATGTACTCTAAACACTAACCAAATCTAGTCTTACTACTTACTACCCTTGAAAATAAAGTTTTAGATTTTTTTTAGCTTAAATAAAATATAATTTAATAAAGTAAAATTTTAATTTTAATTTAATTTTTAATAAAGTATAATTTATTTCCCCAAATAGGTAACGACCCCACAAATACAATCACTCGCTTATGCCATTGCACCACAAAGACCTCAATAAATAAAGAAAATATAAAAAAAAAATCTAAAGCTTAATTAGTAGAAAGAACAAAAAAAAATTGATTTCGTATAACAAAGTAGTGACGGTGAATTAACTACACTACGATGTAGCCTGTACGGGACAAATGTGCACGGTTTTATTAAATGAGAGGAGACAAAAGACCTCTAGGGTTTCTACTTAGTCTTTGTCTCATGTTGGAAATAAAATTTTCCGACTTTTCTAGGAGAAGAATATATATTTTTTATTTAAAATTAGTGGAATAGCTGTTAGTAGTTTACACGTGTTAGTGGTTTTTAGGTGGTGGTAGATGTTGGTAGTTTGAGGCTAGTCGTAGCGCAGGGGCACAAAGTGCGAATGTAAAATCCCCTGGTTGTGGGTTCGATCCCCACTCACATTTACATTTATGTTTTAATTTTTTCGCTCTGACGTCGAGGAAAAGCACAGCGTTGAGTGCCGCCACTCAACACGCAATGCCTCCAGAAATCAACGGAAAGAGGAGAACGGAGTGTCTTAACTCTAGCTTCCCTTTGCCTACCCTGCTGTGCTGATTTTATTTATTGATTATTTTAAATAGTTAGGCAGAGAGCGAAACTACTTTACCACTCAGCCCCTGTTTTAGAAAGTAATGGCAGAAGGCAGAAGAACAGTATATACTTTTTTTATTTCCCTCTGATTTCTTTTGGGTTTTTTTTTGGAAATAGGGTAAAAATGATAAAAAAAACTTTAATTTTACTAATGTCTATTACATTAGACTTAACCTAATATGTAAAAATTATAATTATTTGATAGAACGTATTATAAAGTATAACTTTCTCAAACAAACTCCATCAGAGCAGCTTGTTTAGAACAGTTCCTTAATGCGTTTATAAAGCAATGTGATGATGGAAACTACAAATATGCACCCAATACGAATTCTTCAAATATCAATTAACGCCTTTGGCATACATACGTCTAATGTCACGCAATGTTCGCGAGTTCTAATCCCATCTGATGAAATACATATTTCAAATACAGTTGTTTCTCGAAACCTGGCTAGGCGTAAAAGTGGGTTATTTAATATATGGAGAAAATGTTTACTTTTTTAGAAAAGGTATTTTTATACCTTTTCCCTCTTCTTTTTTTATTGTATGCCCTCGAGTGAGGATCGAACACACAACCATAAACTTAACAGCCAGACACTTTTTCTCTGTCTCTTGATGGCCTCTATACTGTTAAGATATTTAGAGAATGCATGTAACTTTACTTTCGAAAAGGCATAGAATATTAGGTTATGGGTTTGATTACCATTCCAATAAATGAAACATTAAATATTTTAATTTCCTAGCTCTGCCTCTCACCACGCAACGCCTTCAAAATTCGGCGAGAAGTGGAGAATAGGTTCCCAAGTTACCACTGCCTACCCTGTACAGGATAGAGAATGAACCAAAAAAAATCGAATAAGTAAATTATAAATCAACGTTCACAGCGTTAAACGCCTTGTGGCATTCTACAGATGTGAGCTCGATTATCGTGTGGCGAAGCGCGACAGGTACTCTGGTTAGTTTGCAAATAGAATCGGAACCACAGCGTGCATCCAATCACGGGATTAGTTTATTTGCTATTTACATTTTCATTAAAATTATCACATTATGTAAATGATTATTGTGTTTAAACTAATCATATTGTGGTTACCTGTTTATTAATTTTACTAAATTATAGGACTTAGACTTAACCTAATATGTAAAAATTATAATTACTTGCTGGATCGTATTGTAAAGTATAACTTCCTCAAACAAACTCCATCAGAGCACCTCGTTTAAAACAGTTCGTTAATGCGTTTATAAAGCAATGTGATGATGGAAACTACAAATATGCACCCAATACCAATTCTTCAAATATCAATTAACACCTTTAGCGTACATACGTCTAGTAGGACGCAATGTTCGCGAGTTCTAATCCCGTCTGATGAAATACATATTTCAAATACAGTTGTTCCTCGAAACCTGGAAATATAGAGAAACTGTTTACTTTTTTTTGAAAAGGTATAAAAATTCCCTCGAGTGGGAATCGAGTGGAAATCGTACAACCATGATCTTTACAGCCAGACACTGTTTCTCTGTCTTTTGATGGCCTCTATACTGCTAAGATATTTAGAGAATGCATATCATTTTACTTAGAATAAAAGGTTATGGGTTTGATTCCCATTCCAAGAAATGAAACATAAAATTAAATTTAACATTAAATATTTTTATTTCCTCGCTCTGGTAACGATACAAACTACCACTCACCACGCAATGCCTTCAGAATTCGGCGGAAATTGGAGAACGGAAGTGTCTTACCAATAGGTTCCCAAGTTAGCCTACCCTGTACGGGATAGAGCATGAACCAAAAAAAAATCGAATAAGTAAATTATAAATCAACGTTCACAGCGTTAAACGCCTTGTGGTATTCTTCAAATGTGAGCACAATTAGCTCGACAGGTACTCCGGTTAGTTTGCAAATAGAATCGGAACCACAACGTGCATCCAATCAGGGTTCCAATCGGGTTTAGTTTATTTGCTATTTACATTTTCATTAAAATTATCACATTATGTAAATGATTATTGTGTTTAAACTAATCATATCGTGGTTACCTGTTTAGGTAGATTTGCATCAATTCGGTCTGTATTAATTTTGTGGACAATTGCAGTACAATCGATAAATTGATTTAACATAAAATAAAACAAATTTACGAACTGAAAACAACGGTTTTGGGTTCGATTCTCTCTCGTGGGGATGAATTAATTTATAAAAAATTAAATTAAATCAGCTTCACGCTGTATCCCGCACACAGCAGGGTAGGCAGAGGGAACCTAGTGTTAAGACACTCCGTTCCCCACTTTCTGCCGGATTCTAGAGGCATTGCGTGTTGAGTGGCAGAACCCAACGCCGCGCTTAACCTCGACACCAGAGCGATTTTGCAGTCACACCTCGTGCCGCTGCCCCACGACCGGCCCCATTTATTTAATTATTTCAGTTTTTTACACTGGTAACAAGACAAAAAGCGGCGCGTTGAGTTCCGCTCAATTGGGACCCTTGAAAATTCGGCGGAATGTGAATATCGATCGATCAACTAGATTATCTCTGCCTAACCTGGATTATGCGGGTTATAGCACGAAGGTATAAATATGGAAATGGGCTTGTAAATAAATGTTATATATAAGAGTATATTTTAAAATATTAAACAATAATATTTTTTTATATTACTAATTCTATACAAATTTATTAGTAAGTCAATAGTAAATTTTACAAAATTAAATAAAGCCTTATTTAATAAAATACATATGAAAAATCACACCACTATAGTATTCATGTTCAAAATAAACATACATTTTATAATATTCCTAATGCTAATGTTTGTAACAGTATCTCTACAAAATAATAATTACTTTACAGAAGCTCTCGACATCCCTATTAGTAAACCCTTAAATGCTGAGTTTCGCAAAATATAATAAAACCCTTAATTGTTCTGAAATATCTTTATAATTAAATATAATTAAATATAACCTCAAAAAGGAAACATTTTTTTATATACTTTTGAGATCATTTATTTTTTTTTAAGTTCAGGCCTACAATGCTATGTGGGACGAATCTGTGTTCTCAGAACTCAACACTGGCCTTCTCTCAGCAAAACGAGGTGTTATATAATATTTGATTTTTCCGAGTGGTAATCGAAACTATTGAAAATTCTACCTCACGTCAATATTATGTTACTTTTTATATTTACTACACCTACATTATACCTATTATTATTGATAATTTATTCTGGTAGGATGTCTGCACCTCTATGAACCTCTTTGTTGCAGTATCGCTCACATAGAAAAACAGGCAGAGAAAACCTCCTTCCTTGAACCCCTGTGATGGAACTCCTCACTTTCCGCCGAATTCTGCAGGCGGGGCTCAACGCCATGCTTATCCTTTTTACCAAAAAGGAAGTGCCTCTGCATTACGACCTACCCTCGATGAATAAATCATAATAAATATGATTATTATGTTTTTTTTTATTATTTTGTGAAATATTTCTATGAGAAAAACATACACGTGTCTACTACCTACACAAAAATGTCCAGAATAAAAAATATGATGACCTTTCCTTTTGTTACAGAAGTCATGTGCCAGTCATAAAGGTGTAGGCCCAAATAAAAGAAACTAAGTTAGCTCAAAGCAAAAGAAAAAAGATGAAATAGTTTGAATATTTCATTCTGACTCTAAAGAAAAAGGATTTTTTTATGGGCACAAAGTGTGAGTGTAAAACGGGCTGGTTGTGGGTTCGATCCCCGCTGAGGAGATAAAATATTTACTTAAATTTATATTTCCATTTCTTCGCTCTGGTGTCGAGGACAAGCGCGGCGTTGAGTTCTGCCACTCAACACGCAATGCCTCCAGAATTCGGCAGAAAGTATGGGACGGAGTGTCTTAACACTAAGTTCCCTCTGCCTACCCTGCAGTGTGCGGGATAAAGCGTGAAGCTTAAAAAAACACTTAAACAAATTATTTAATCTAACAACCTTGTTACATTGAATGATGCATCATTTAATTTAACCTACAATATTATTTACCTCGAAAAGACATAAAAAAGAGAATAAAAATAAAATAAAAACAAAATTGGCTAACAATGTAATGATAATTTAACAATATTAAAATTTACATCGCAATATATATGTATATATAGTATGTATATTAAACGAAATAAAGATATATTTGGGTTCAAAATTAAGCGATACTCTACAAAATATCACTTATTTGTTGCAACAATGACACCTTTTGCACTTTTTAAGCATAAGCCGGTTTGTGATGTCTTTCCGCATACATGATATATTTAACTATTTAAAATAAATGCAATTACGTCATTGTTGCCTCAAGTAAACAGATAGGCAAGCAAAAGAATTATTCTAAAAATATTATTATATTGCGATTTAAGTACGTCTAGACCACCAACCAGTGGTCCGAGGACCAGTAGTGGTCCGCAGCGGCTAAAAAATGGTCCGCGAATGATTTAGAACTTTGGTGTTTTAACAAAGTCTGCCTACTTAAATTTAATATACTTTAAAATTTATAGATTTTTAATATTTACTTAAAAATTCACACGCCTCATTATATAAAATGTCAGATTTTATTTAAAACTTTTGTTAAATTATTAATTTATTTTTATTATATCTACAAAGTGGCTAACAAGAATTCTACAAAAGTGGTCCATGATCAAGAAAAGATTGGTAACCCCTGCTCTAGAACCTTTTGCGCTCTAACAATACTAGGGTGTCAAGTGCAGAAAGTCAAAGGTCACGTATTAGAATACATAAGTGTATACATATTTCATTTAAGTGATGGATGTTGGTTAAAAATATATATATCTTTTGTCCATCCACATGTTACTACAAATATATTTAAATTAAAAAAAGGAAAAGGAATGATGTTACAAGACGAAAATTAATAGTTTTTGCTTGGATTGTCAAATGGTTCCAAATTTTCTATTCCTGCAGCTGATCTTTAATATAAAAAATACATCCAGATTACGATTTTATTCAAATTAATAATACTACATGTGACATTTAAACAACGTAAACTTTTATTTTATTATCGTTGACTGTACAGCGGATAGATTATAATAAAAAAACCGTTTCAACAGTCGTTTTAACATTGCATTATATAATAAAATTTTAGTGCAGACGACGCGACATCAATTCGCTTATTGGTTGTACTAGATTTGGATATTTAATCAGCATTTATTTTTATGTGTTGAGTTCCGCCACTCAACACGCAATGCCTCCAGAATACAGCGAAAAGTTGGAAATAGAAGTGTTTCCCAGAGCGGGGATCGAACCCACAATCATCATATTTACTATCAGACGCTTTAAAGAAGATTTAAACAGAAAATATCTTTATATTATAAGGTGTATACAAATATGCAAAGGGAATTCTGTACCAAATAGTATAAGATGGGATTACATTATGTGCTCCGTAGAGTGTTGAGCACATCAGCTTTAAGTAAATCCTCCTTGTACATATTATGTATCTATGCTCTATAACTGTACTACATATACTAAGTAGATAGTTAAGTTGCTGTTTCAATATGTAGGAGAGTACTTGGCAAGCAATGGATCCAGGATTCGACGAAAAATGGAGAACGGAGTGTTTTAGCACTAGCTTCCCCTTGTCTTTCTGTGCTGGATACAGGCTACAGCTAAAAGAAAATAAGATAAAATTATTTTTACACAGTATGTGTCATCTCTTTCAATATAATATGTGCCTACCTATAATAATGTATCGTTTTACAATATCGCCTCCGGCCAATAATCTCGGAGCTAAGTCAAATAGAATTGATGCCAATATCGATATCATATCATATCATTATGGATATAGAGCTATCAAATGGACCCTTGTCAATATTTCATCGATTCTTTTTTAACAGAAGTTCTTTAACAAAAGTTTTTTGTTCATAAATAAGTACTAATAGGTGGTTGAACTAAGACGTCACTAGCTTAGTAGGACAGTATCTGGCTGTAACCGCACTGATTGTAGATTTGATTCCTACTCCTACAAGAGTATTATGCAACAAAACTTGTGAATGTGAATGCTGGCCAGCACTGTCTTGGCACAGTCAGGAGCTTCACCTCACGGAAACGTAGTTGGATCTAATATCATATTCAACAAATACATTCAAGGCAGTCTAGGGTTCGTAAAGCAGCGGATAAGCTTCAAAAGCTTCGCCTGAAATAGTGTTGCCACGTTGGACGCCGGCTGCAAGTTAGTTCCCGCGATGGTTTTGCTCTATCTGTCCCTACAGTGAGAACCCACCGAATTTCCAAAGAATGCAATAGCTGGATGTCGTGACTTAGAACATTAAAGTCAATGGATTGACCACTGAGGACGTTTAGACCGTGCATAGTGGAGTAGGTTTAGCAGGAAGGCGGACCCTTGCCACAAACACCGGGATTCGTGTCAGGAAGTAAGACAATATATCTTAATAGGTTATGAAAGCATTATCTCTAAATAACTATTGTTAAGAGGCCAGTCGTGGTCGTGGCTGAAACGTGCGACTATAAACAACTATAAATTCGGGGGAAAAATGTGAAACGGGAACGGACAGTCTCCACACTAGATTCATAATAGGTTTCCTTTGCCTATCTTGCTATGTGGGAACAGCGTGAAGCTAAAAAAAATCTTTTTTTTTTATAATTTTAAAGTGTTATTCCACACTTAGGAAATAAAAATACTTATTTATAAAAATAGAAAACGTATAAAAACGCCTGGTCTGTTTCCAGGGGGCACCGGTTCGAGTCCCGCTACGTTCAAATTTTTATACGTTTTCTAAGTATTTAAAAAAACTATTATCTTTAAAAAATTAAATTAAATTAGCTTCACGCTATATCCCGCACACAGCAGGGTAGGCAGAGGGAACCTAGTGTTAAGACACTCCGTTCCCCACTTTCTGCCGAATTCTGAAGGCATTGCGTGTTGAGTGGCAGAACTCAACGCCGCGCTTAACCTCGACACCAGAGCGAAGAAATGGAAATATAAATTTAAGTAAATATTTCATCTCCTCGAGTGGGGATCGAACCCACAACCGGTCGGTTTTGCAGTCACACC
>JAATLQ010037292.1:0-33991 GCA_013421005.1 Heliconius erato x Heliconius himera | reverse complement strand
CTTTAAAAATTATCTTTAAAATTCATAATACTAACAATCATACTTCAATAATTCAACTTAAAGAACTCCGCAGATACCACTAAACTGTTCCATTTAAATAGAAATATACTCCTAAATCAGATAAGTTTTAAAGGAAATATATCAGTTGAAATCTTGCGTGGCGAATGTGCTATCGTCGACTGCTGAACGTCTTGTTACGTGATAAAATGCAGTTTCGGAAGTTTAGTATTTGTACGGACATTTTTAGGGACTGAACATTTTATAAGTACTAGAAATAAGTTTAAAGTTAAAAATTGAAGTTTGGAAATAAAAAAAATCAGCTTCACTTTGTATCCCGCATACAGCAGGTTAGGCAGAGGGAACCTAGTGTTAAGTAAGACACACCGTTCCCCACTTTCCGCCGAATTCTGGAGGCATTGCGTGTTGAGTGGCGGAATCCAACGCCGCACTTTGCCTCAACACCGAGCGAAAAAATGAAAGTATAAATGTAAGTAAATATTTTATCTCCTCGAGTGGGTATCGAACCTACAACCAGTCGATTTTACATTCAGCCTCTGTGCCCCTGCGCCACAACTGGAAATAGTTACCTACTTCAATAATAATACGTTGAGTTCCGCGAACCAATTTGTGCGAATTTAATGGAAAGTGGGGAACAGGAGTGTCTTAATCAGAACGAAATATCTTAACACTAACCAGGAGCCCCTTTTATTAAATTCATTCTTTTTAACTTTACGCATATTTTGCATTATTGGAGATAAACCGAAAACCAAGTAATAATGCTTATAAGTTGACAGAACCCAGTGTATCAATAAATCATAGTAATCATTTTTAACGAAAATAATATTTTTTTACAAATTAACGTACTGACACGAAAAGAAAGCTCGAAACTAAACGGAATGTGGGGAACGAAGTGTCTTAACACTAGATTCAATATGCCTGACGGCTATCCTGCTATATGCAGGATATAGTGTGAAGCCAATGTATTAAGTCTTACAACATGCTAATTTATAACAAGCATATTCACGCTTATAATAAGTTAGTTGGTTCATGCAAACCGTTTTGAAACTTTGAACAATGTATGAAGTTATGTTAGCTTCGATAAGGAAACTTATTGAGAAGGAGGAAATCGATTTGTCAGGAGTAAAGTTTCATGGAAATACCAAATAATACATAGCTATAGTTATTTATGACTTTATTAGCTTCACGATGTATCCCGGATATATAGGGTAGGCAGAGGGAACCTAGTGTTAAAACACTCTGATCCTCACTTTTCGCCGAATTTCGTCGTGTTGAGTGGCGAAACTAACGTTTTTCCTTTGGTACCAGTGCGAAGAAATTAAAATATTAATAAGTAATAATTTATTCCGTCGCGTGATAGCCACATACTTGTACGGCTCAACTTCAGCCTCTTATGATATTTGTTTTAAGCCATCGTCGTTCAACACTATCGTCGCGATGGTTGTCGTTTCGATTTCCAGTTGGAGGAGTCGTTATTTCTATTTTCATAAAGAGTGTAACCATTCATCACGAAATGTCTAAAATTCGAGCGAAAAGCAAAGAACTAAAAATCTTGACGCTAGGTTTTCTCTTATTTTTTTAGTTATATGCGGGATAAAACATAAAAAAGAAAACTATTTTTATTTTGTAAATTATAAAGCTGTTAAGACAATATACGGCGTTGGTGTGCTCCGACACTTAACTCGCAATGTCTCTAAAATTGGGTGGCAAGTAGGCCTGAATGTCTTAACAGTTGTAATATTTCCTCTGCCTTTCCTGCTACAAGCGGGATACAGCGTGAAACGGAATTAAACAAAAGAAAAAAATTACCACTACCAATTAAATAAGTAACCATGGACTCTATATTGTTACAGAATGTAAATTTATGAAGGGCCCCACGAAAAAGAGGTTACGCATATAACACCTTAACCTGACCTAGTTCGTTTATTGGATCGATTTTTTAGTTAACAACGATGAACAATACCTCGACAGTAACTGAAATATTTATAAAGGAGCAACTGTGGACAACTCGAAATAGCTTGACAGACACAAAAGAAATATTGTTTTTTGTAATATCTCTTCAATTTTCTTTAGAGTTTATTTTAGATCTTTAGTGTCATCAAAGAGCAGTTAGGATTATTTTTTAATAATAAAAATACTTATAAGATTTTTGATTAAGACACTTCGCTCGCCATTTTCCACTTAATTTTGGAGACATTGCGTGTTAAGTGGCTGAACTCAGCGCACGCAGGTAGCAGGGTAGGCAGAGGGAACCTAGTGATAAGACACTCCACTCCTAAGTTTCCGCTGGCAGAGGCATTGCATGTTGGGTAGACAAACTCAACGCCGCGCTTTATCTCAACACCAAAACAAAGAAATAAAAATATTAAATATTTAATTTCCTCGAGTGGAAATCGAACCCACAACCTGACGAGTTTACAGTCACACCGTAGTGCTACTGCTCCACGACTGGCCTCATTAGTTTTTGGCCTGCAAAGTTTTTAGTATATTTTATAATTAATGCTCAAAGATCTTTTGAATGTGCTGACTTAGAACTTTTTTTTAAAGCTCAATAGTACTAAAGGTTCTGTAGACCTGGCTATTTGATATTATGTTCAGACAGATAAAAGATAGATAAATGGACTGCAAACAGATCCTTTTATAGTCAGTTATTTCCTTTTAAGATAGCTAAAAAAAGCTAAAAATTAAAAAAAAATCAACAGGTTATTATTTTGCACTTACGACAGTATTTCCTTTTCATTACACCTTCACCAGAAGGAGGTGCTTGTGGTACATCAGCCATTAATTTTCATTAAGTAAACTCTTGACATACCTGGAAACAAACGACTTTCTCTCGTAATTGCGAATATGGTTTTCGGTGTAACCGGTCTACTTCTAACGTATGCAACGTTCTCATCAAGCTACCTCGAAATTTTTATACGCTTGTTACAACTTATTCATGTTAATAGCATCTCTGTAGGGAGATTTTCAAAAATTTCCGCTACCCAAAGATAATTACTAAGAATTATCAATTGGCAAAAGAGAATACAATTTTTTAAATATTTTTAAACATTTTTTAAAGTGTTATTCCACACTTAGGAGAGAAAAATACTTATTTAGAAAACGTAACGAAATTTTAACGAAATTTTTACGTACGACTTAGTGGTCAGAGCGCCTGGTCGGTTTCCAGGAGGCGCAGGTTCGAGTCCCGCTACGTTCAAATTTTTATACGTTTTCTAAATAAGTATTTTTCTTTCCTAAGTGTGGAATAACACTTTAAAAATATGTTTAAATATATTTAAAAAATAGTATTCTCTCTTGCCAATCGATAATTCTAAGTAATTATCTTAGAGTAGCAGAAATTTGTAAAAATCTCCCTACAGAGATGATGACAACATAAATAAGTTGTAACAAGCGTATAAAAATTTCGACGTAGCTTGATGAGAACGTATGGCTTAGTGGTCAGAGCGCCTGGTCGGTTCCCAGGAGGCGCGGGTTCGAGTCCCACTACGTTCAAATTTTTATATGTTTTCTAAATAAGTATACATAATGCTTATTATATATTAACACTTTTACAGACAAAACATGCTGTTCGATCTGTGTCTTATTACTTTCACAATACAAAGGAGAAGGCGATTTCAATGAAATACTCTTTAGTTTTATACAAAAGCCTGCTTTATTTTGTCTATATTAAATAAGAATTTTATATTTTTGCCTTTGAAAGTAAAAAGATTATTTTTGGTAAAACGAATAACTATTTGGTAATAATATTTCATTATCTTAGTGGATTTCAGATATTGAAACATTTATAATATACTTAGATATGTTTTTTTCATTAACTTAAATAAAATATGTGAAGTCTAAAATCAAAGCACCTAACCTTCGATCAATTATACACTATAGTATATATACTAATTATACAATATAGTATTACGGTCTAAAAAACGGCCCGAGAAATAAGAGCACAAAAAAAATTGTGTGCTTATTTGATTTTAATATGGTCCAACCTCAGCCAACGTGCGGACATGCCAAAATGCCTCAGTGTGCTTTAGAAAAACAGTATTAAACAATTAAATGTAAATATTTCATAATTCGGCCAATATTTGAATATTCTACGAATATTGGTTGGTCTGGACTAAAACATGCATGAAGTGTATGTTTTAATTTTATTCTATTTGGCTGTGCGCAATAGATATCCATTGTCACCCAAGAAATTACAATTTAGAATATTAAAACTAAGTTAACTAAGTTTTCTTTTCGTTAGTTGTTTCGGTCATTGCCAGAGTGAGAAAGTAAAAATATTAAATCGTTGATTTCCCCTCAGTGGAAAACGAACCCACAACCGTCGCATTTACAGACCTCACGTAAGTAACCCGCATCCCATTGATATTAAACTGCATTATAGTTAAAAAAAATTTAAAGAATAAATGTTATTTTTATCTTGTTGACAATTTTAGTTACTAACCTTGTCAACCTATTGTCAACAAAGCGACTCCATGATTTCAATGTTCTATTTTATATAAAGGAATTTAACTTTCTGCGACTGATGTGGCTTAATTTTTACAATTATACTGACGTAGTAATATCATTTTTCATTTTTCGATTATGATGAGAAGAAAAAGTTAAAAGCAAAATTTTACATATATTTTTTTTTAATATTAATAATATAAATGTGTGTATCATTTATGTAAATTAAATTAAAATCCAAAATAATGGGAAAATATACAAAAACACACATTGTCTAAAATAGAGGCAGTATTAAAATATAACTAACGTGACGCAGCGGCACGAGGTGTGACTGTAAAAACGACTGGTTGTGGATTCGATCCCTACTCGAGGAGATGAAATATTTACTTAAATTTATATTTCCATTTCTTCGCTCTGGTGTCAAGGTTAAGCGCGGCGTTGAGTTCTGCCTCTCAACACGCAATGCCTGCAGAATTCGGCACAAAGTGGGGAACGGAGTGTCTTAACACTAGGTTCCCTCTGCCTACCCTGCTGTGTGCGGGATACAGCGTGAAGCTGATTTTTGATTTTTTTTAAAGTCTAATATTTAAATGTTGACGTGGTAGTCTCGTGGACACTTTTCTCCCTCTATGGGCTCCCTGCGACCGCCTGTCACTCAATATCTGACGCGTAGGCTCATTGCGATAAGATACTAAAAGCCGAGGTGCTTAAATTTGAAAATCAGTGGTATTAAACTGAATTTTATATTTCGCAGTGTCTATGGGAAAACCACGGCGATCATAGTAGGTAAAAACAGTTGAAAGAAAAATTTGACACATAGATTGATTAGTAGTAAAATGTTTTATGTCCATTACGCGCTATACGGAAATAAGCCTTAACACACTGTTATAAGGATGGATTTTATTGAAATGATCTTATGACATTAAGTCTGTGTATTGGCACCGTGCACGACTACAGCGCCACCCATCGTACGCAAATTTGTAGGCTCTGACACTTTGACATATGATGGCGGGATTGTTTGAAAATATTTTTTATTTTTTATTCATTTATATTACTTAATTACTGTGATTTGGATGGAAAAGGTGTCGATAAATCATTGCTGGTTATTCAAATTGAGAGAGGTAAGTAATCTCTATTCAAAATTGTGTTTTATTTTGGTTATATCAGAATTTGTTTACTACTTTTTTAGTTGTAGTTTTACTGAAAAACAAGGAAACAAAGCAAATTTAATGGTAGTTAGTATAGTAGTTACCTAGTTTTGATATTATTATAATAATTTATTTTCTAAATAAATGATTATTATAATATCAAAACGTGAACGAAACGAAATGAGATTTAAGAGAAAAAAGTAATTAAAATAAAAAAAACTATTAATACTGTATTTATGATTGGTTGCTAATGTTTTCAATAATAATTCGAAATTGTTGAATATTACACCTGCAAGATCTATAAGTTGCTCATCATTACAGATAGATGAAAACCCAGTAAAGTATTTTTTTTGTTGAAGTTGCCACATCTGTTTGTTTTTTAGGGGTATTACATATTTTGTTCTTCATTTTATTGTATTCTTTTATATAAATAGTTGAGTTGTCGATTTCTGTTTGTATTTCTGCATCACATACTTCGCTATAAAATATATCTATCTATTAGATGTAAATGTATTTGTTGCATTGTAGAACAACTGCAACTGCTGTAGCTCATTTTAAATAACTTAGTAAAACGATAAGTCGAACAGATTGCTTTGACATTAATAAGTGACAAAGCCTAATTTTTTTCTACTTTTGGCCACCATGAGCGCTGCGAGCGTTTATAATACTGTCATCTAGTACTACGCACCCTGCCAATAATCTCTATACATAATAAGACAGTAAAAATATTTTGTCTGTACATTTAGTAATTTTGACTGAAATGGATAGAGGGACACTTAAAAATAATAATAGAAAGCAAAAAGATTTTTTTTGAATTTCTTGTCTGTCTGTCGGCATATTTTTGTCCACATTATTCTCTGAAAGTACTGAACCGATTTACTTGAAAATTTCACCAATTGCTTTGTTTTAACTCAACTTAACTACTAAAGTTTAGTTTATCAAAATCGGTTCAATAAAAATTTTTCTGGTTGGTTCGTTCATGTAATATATGTAACTAATTTAAAAACTGTACAGGAGTTAATATGCAATTATTACAGTTATTTTACAAAGAATATTATAAATCCTTCAAATCAAGTATATTCTATATATCAGAGTATATTCTATAGGTAAAGAACATAAAGTTACAAAAATATATACGTGTAATAAATAATTAGCTTTATGTATATTTTATAAATATCAAATATCAACAATGGTCGTATTTTTTTATTTAAAATAATCAAAAAATCTTTGACGATAATGTCGTAAAAAAATCATATTAGAAGTCATTATAGTTGTCAATCAATTCTGCTTATTAAATCAATAATCATGTATTTTAAGCGGGCGAAGCCGTGGGCGAGCCGCTAGTAATATTATAAATTTCTGTTTTTATTGACTGGTGCCATATTTTTAAACCGTATTTGTATCCAATCTGTTATCTAGTATATAGTTGATCGAAGCATCCAACGTTAAACTCAATTCATACCAAATTGAACTATTTGACACGAAAAGACTAATTTTTTTTTTTATAACGTTTTAGATCATTTTTGTTTTCAGTCGTATATTAATTAATTATATCGTCTCCTTAATACAAAAATTGTAAAGTTATAAATATTACATTACATTACTACATTCACTAAGGCTTATTACACCAAAATAATTGATATTTTCATTTTTATACAAACAAACACAGAATGTTATTCCCATTAAAATAACAAATATAACAGCCGGTTTTATGACAACCTAGAGTATAAAATATCTCCAATTAAAACAATTTTTGATAAAACAAGTTTGCATATTTTTTTAATATTGAAATAGGTTTGCGTTTGAGCACTCCAACCCAGATAAAAGCGTTGGTGTGGTCTACAGTGACACACGCTTGCTTTGAAAATACCTATTCACTCTATTTGAAGACCCCCACATTGTATAACATAGGAAAACAAGCGCTGGTAATGAGTACCATTATCTCGCTGTGCAAATAATGACAGGGAGAATTACTCCCCGAAATCCATGCAGGTGAAAAAATAAATGAGGCCGGTCGTGGCGCAGCGGCACGAGGTGTGACTGCAAAACCAACTGGTTGTGGGTTCGATCCCCACTCGAGGAGATGAAATATTTACTTAAATTTATATTTCCATTTCTTCGCTCTGGTGTCGAGGTTAAGCGCGGCGTGGAGTTCTGCCACTCAACACGCAATGCCTCCAGAATTCGGCAGAAAGTGGGGAACGGAGTGTCTTAACACTAGATTCCCTCTGCCTACCCTGCTGTGTGCGGGATACAGCGTGAAGCTATTTTTTTTTTTTTTGAAAAAGTACAATTAGTTAACCCTACGACGATGGCTAAGGTTCCACAGCTGAGCGAGGGTCTTGTGGTTTATTAATTTCTAGCTCATCGATTGAGGTAATCGACTCCAATGCCTATAATTGTTACTTGGCAAAACCGTTCCGGTCCGTTCACGTTCTGCACCTTGGAGAGGATACCAAGTTTCTTGGCAGTCAAGAGAATAATGCTAAGAAATTCAAGGTGGATATTTCCAAAAGTTTAGTTAGAATCCAGCCTTCTACAAAAGATTTAGCAGCTGAGTTATACGGTTCCTTCTTTTTGCAAACGTCACATAGTTGTGGTTGGGGTACATGTACATCCTACTAATATTATAAATTTGAAAGGTTTTGAGATTGGATGTTAGTTTTACTGTAAACCTTTACAGTACTATTGTTTATATATCAGAATAACATACAGGCTACAATTGATGTAAAGATTTTATGTTGATCTCAAAATAAAACACTAAATTTAAAGTGACGCAGTGTTTCATTAATTGTTTGAAAATTTTAATTACTGTACAGTACAGGGGTTTATAAAAATTAAAAGTTTGAATGTAATGGATTTATGTAACTTGCGAGCAAATAGCTTGCTATTTGTTCCGAGCAAAGTGCTGAGCAACTGAAAGGATTTGTGTTTTAAATAGTTTTACTGTGGATTAGAACTGTAACAATTGTTAGTCCTTTTTCTTCTTTACCAAGATTATAAAATAAAAATAAATAAATAGAGGCCTGTCGTGGCGCAGCGGCTCGAAGTGTGACCATTAAACCGACTGGTTGTGGGTTCGATCCCCACTCGAGGAGATAAAATATTTACTTAAATTTATATTTCCATTTCTTCGTTCTGGTGTCGAGGTTAAGCGCGGCATTGAGTTCTGCCACTCAACACGCAATGCCTTCAGAATTCGGCAGAAAGTGGGGAACGGAGTGTCTTAACACTAGGTTCCCTCTGCCTACCCTGCTGTATGCGGGATACAGCGTGAAGATGACCAAGATTATATTTTTTAATAATAAAATTATATGCGATTAATCACATAGTTTAATAGTTATTGCCGTTAACTACAGTTAACTGCAGTAGCAACGATAGAATAATAAATCTGTAATATAAAATTCGATATATCAATATTGATCGATCATCAATGTCCTAGAAAAAAGATAATGCTATTTATTTTTTTCCATTTTTGGGACGTTCTTATGTTACTGCGTTTATGGTTGTTATATTTTGTTTTTAAATAGAACAAGCATAAACGCTTCTTTTGAGTTCACTTTGTCTATCCTAGTTTCTTTATCAGTTGTTATTGTCAGTTATTATATTTAAGAGAGGGAATAAAATTGGAATATAAAAAATGTTTTACAGCACAAAAAAACAGATGCCACCATAACATCCATTCTCTCAAAACCTTTCAAATTTATAATATTAGTAGGATGTACATATATTTAGGCTGAACTAATGGTACACTCATACTGCGCGGTGAAATACCATTTTCATTCTGTTAACATGACCGTCAGCTTTTGATAGGTAAAAAATATTTTACATATTTTACGTGTATAAAAAAATAATGGAATAAAAAAAATCTAATAAATCAGCTTCACACTGTATCACGCACAGCGGGTAGGTATGCAGGGAAGGCAGGAGGAACCCAGTGTTAAGACACTCCGTTCCCCACTTTCTGCAAAATTCCGGAGGCGTTGTGTGTTAAATGGCGCACTCAACGCCGCGCTTGTCCTCGACACCAAAGCAAAGAAATGGAAATATACATTTAAGTAAATATTTCATGTCCTCGAGTGGGGATCGAACCCACAACCAGACGGTTTTACAGTCACACTTTGTGCCGCTGCGCCACGACGGACCTCTAAAAAAATAATGATCTTCTGTTATAATTTGAATATACATATTATTCTATTTTTATGATATAAAAATAAAAAATATAATCACGATTTATTTAACCAACCAACTGCGTGACCTTCCATTATTTTATTTTAATTTGTATGGGTGTATATTAAACTGTTTCATTTATCCAATTAAAAAAAATCGAAAAAATCAAAAACGCAAAAGCAAGTCAACAATCACAAATATTTTATATTTAACATTATCCGTACACATCGAAATCGAAATATATTTAAATATACCAATATCGATATATGCGACACTCGATATGTTTTAACAAAAGTCGTAGTAAATTTAAGTTGATGTCAAATAGGAAAATACAACATGCAGAAATGGAATCTCGGGATTTACTGTGAAACACTCGCATGTATATAAAGTTACCACAGAAAGCTGGTCATGTAGCTGTCTGAAAAAAAAGTTTGGGTTTACTTACATTTTATTTTTTAAAACTGAATAATAAAGTGACTTGAATTATGTTGAATAGTAGTCTTCATGCTGCAGGCGACGGTTGTAGGTTTGTTCTCTATGTAACAGTAAAGCTTATATTTCTTATTAGCTTCACGCTGTATCCCGCATACATCAGGGAAGGCAAAGGGTACCTAGTGTTGAGACACTCTGTTCCTCACTTTGAATTCTCAAGGATGCTTCGTTTTGTTACCAAGAGCGAGTGATATTATTAAATATTTTATTCCTCCAAGTCACACTTTTGTCCCGCTGAAAGTAAAGTTTGTAATGCACATTTCTACCGGACGCGGAGCTTCGCCTGCTTGAACTTCAATAGGAATAGTAAAGAAATATAAACCTATAAAATTTAAATAAGCTGAATAATAAAAAAATATAATAAGTAGAATATAATAAGTAGAAAGGGAAACAAAATATTTAATATTAGGATAAATACCTGAGTAATTGAAATGATGAAACAAAATAAGTAAAAGTAATACAAGCAAATTACTAATTTTGAAATAAATAGTAAATACAAAAAAAACTAAAACCAAAGCATCTGTATTACCAATATTATCAACCTAAAATAAATATAATACCAGAATGAAACAAAATAAAATACTTAACTTAACCAAGAAATTTATAAAAAAACGAATTAATCCACTACCCGAATAAGCGAAGAGAACCAAATAAAAATATGAATTATTAACAAACAGCATATAACCACATAAACATTAGTAGTAGATCGAAAATGTATGAAAATTGAAACAACCGACAACGCCGTCTACACGTGGTGTGAACTCAAGTCTATTTGAATCTGCGATATTTTAAAGAGCATTTGTTATAAATATTTATATTTAGTATAAATACGATTTCAATATAAGTGATATGCTCAATGTGACTCTTATATATATTTTGATAAAATTAATACCAAAATAAAGAAAATATAATTACATAAATTCAAATTTAAGTTTAATGGTTACTGATAACTATATGCAATCTTAGGAGATAACCTCATGTCATCACGGATTTTTTATAGGTTTTTATTGTAGAAGATTGGTTTTATGTGTATAATAACGTTGACTCAACATACGCTGTATGTAAGCATTCAGGAAGCCTATTTAAGGCAATTTTATATTGAAACAACGAAATTCCTGGAAAAATCAAAATAAAAATAAGATTAATAAGTAGCCTATGTTCATCACAAGACCATCAATTATCTCTATCTAAAATTTTATCACAATCGGCTCAGTAGATTAACCGTGATCACGTCACAGACAGACAGTCACAGACAAAGTTACTTTCCATTTTTTTATATGAATATAGATTTTTTCAAAGGTTAACCTTTTTCCACTTTACGTTCAATATATTTTGCATATTATATATTTTCGTTTGTATAAAACAACTCGTCTACTAAATATTCTTAGCACGTCCCACTCTAATCGAACTGTCATCTTTTGAAGTTAAGATTTTATTTATTCCACTCAGCTCAGCTGACTCCGTAAATGATAAAAGCGTTTTGAGCATAAAAGTTTAATATGTTTTGTGTGAAAGGGACTGATTTAATATTTCATCGACACTGATGACATTTTTAATTTCTCCATGTCCTCATGTCCTCCATGTCCCTCATGCTTCGTCACCTTCTAATTTAAGTTAAGTGCCGTGGTACGTCGGTATTTTATTGTTCGTATGTTATGTCAGTATATTCGTATATATGTACGTTAAAAGTCTTACTTTATTGTGCCTGGTAATATGATGGAATTTGATTTTGTTTAATTATGCCTTTGTATATGTAACTATAGTTTTATATTTAACTAGAGGGCGCGCGCGGCTTCGCCCGCTTATTAGGAGGGAATCCAAAAAAACCACGAAACACGTGTTCAATAAAATATTTTTAACAGTCTGAATTTAAATTTTTATAAAAATCGGTGGCAATTTAAAGATTTTTCCATATAAACTTTCAACCCCTTATTTGAACCCATAGGGGGCGAATTCTTAAAAACAATGATACACGTATTCAATGAAATATTTTTAAGAGTGTGAATTTAAAATTTTATAAAAGTCGGTGCAGATTAAATTTTATTTTCATACAAACTTTCAACCCCTATTTCATCCCTTTAGGGTTAAAATTTTTCAAATTCCCTTCTTAGTGGATGTCCAGAATATGAAAATAAATATTTGCCCAAATTTCACGTTTCTACCATCAGCGGTTACGGCTCTGCGTGCGTCTTACCTCAGTCAGTCAGCACAAGTCCTTTTATATATATAGGCTAGAGGGCGCGTGCGGCTTCGCCCGCTTATTAGGAGTGAAATCTAAAAAAACCACGAAACACGTGTTCAATAAAATATTTTTAACAGTCTGAATTTAAATTTCTATAAAAATCGGTTGCAATTTAAAGATTTTTCCATATAAACTTTCAACCCCTTATTTGAACCCTTAGGGGGTGAATTCTTAAAAACCATGAAACACGTGTTCAATGAAATATTTTTAAGAGTCTGAATTTCAAATTTTATAAAAATCGGTGCAGATAAAATTTTTTTTCCATACAAACTTTCAACCCCTATTTTATCCCTTTAGGGTTAACATTTTTCAAATTCCTTTCTTAGTGGATGTCCAGAATATGAAAATAAACATCTGCCCAAATTTCACGTTTCTACCATCAGCGGTTACGGCTCTGCGTGCGTCTTACCTCAGTCAGTCAGCACAAGTCCTTTTATATATATAGATAGAAGATAAACATGATAGATGTCTTAAGTTAAAGATGTCTTAAGATATAGATGTCTTAAGTTTAAGTTTATTTGTGGAGAGTAAGAAATATAAATTAAAAAAAAACTGTTTACTTAAAAAAAAATTAATAAACTGTAAACATAGTCACTGTTAATAATATAAAAGAAAAAAATATACCTTATAAAAATCTGAAAACATACGACCTTGTTTCGAAATACCACATACGTAGATGAGTAGTTTAGGACTTTGTTATAGTAGCAGTAGATACTATTTAACCAGTTCGATAAAATTTTAAATATTTTTGTATCGCTTATAGCAAGGAGGCAGAGGGAATCCAGTGTTAGAACATTTCGTTCCTCATTTTCAGACGGATTTTAGGACGGACTTTACTTTACTTTATCTAAGAACTCGATATATAAATGAAGTACGAATAAAGCAAACAGCATTTTTGAACATTTCTCGAACATTTTTACCCTTTTTGTTAAAAATTCACATACAAAACGAATCTCTTACGTCTTAAATATACTTATCCCCTATTTTCGCATAAACATAACAGAGTAAAGACGTACGCCGTCGTACATGTTAAAGAAAATACATTTTTTATTCACCATCCTTTCGTTGAGTTGAGGAATCTTCAGGTATGTATAACACTGAAATGCAAAAACGATATAGTACATTACCATATATGGGAATATTAAAAAAAATAATTAAATCAGCTTCACGCTGTATCCCGCACACAGCAGGGTAGGCAGAGGGAACCTATTGTTAAGACACTACGTTCCCCACTTTCTGCCGAATTCTGGAGGCATTGCGTGTTGAGTGGCAGAACTCAACGCCGCGCTTAACCTCGACACTAGAGCGAAGAAATGGAAATATAAATTTAAGTAAATATTTCATCTCCTCGAGTGGGGATCGAACCCACAACCAGTCGGTTTTACAGTCACACCTCGTGCCACTGCGCCACGACTGGCCTCAATATGGGAATATTGGTATTAAATAAACATTTGTGTGTTTACCTAACAAAAATGTTAAATTTTTCCATTAATATTAAGAAATTAGAAATCTTTTAACTAATTGTAACACTTTTCTGGTACTAAAACATTATGTTATTCACTTTCCGCGCATTATAAAAATATTACATCATTAGGTTATTATTTGAGGCCAGACGTGGTGCAGTGGCACTAAGTGTGTTTGTAAATTGACTAGTTGTAGGTTCGATCTCCACTCGATGAGATAAAATATTACATTTATATTTTCATTTCTTCGCTCTGGTGTTGACGGGAAAGCGCGGCGTTGAGTTCCGCCACTCAACACGCAATGCCTCCAGAAATTGACGGAAAATGGGGAACGAAGTGGCTTAACACTAGGTTTCCTCTGCCTACCCTGCTGCATGCGGGATACAGCGTGAACATGAAAAAAAAAGTAATTAATTAACTATTTTAATACCTTTTCCAACAGATCGAACCTACAACCGTCGTCGAATATCACAATACCGTTAGTATATTTTACTTTAAGCCACAAATAATATTAAAATCATTTTTCAATTATCTTAGGTCTCTTCTCTCTCATTATTATGATAAACAATACTTTTTTGTTACTGTACTGCACTAAAGTAACTTAAGTGATATCGCCTCTCTTATGGTTATAATTAAAAAAAAATACGAGAACACTGAACCAAGTCGAGGACACTTAAACTGAATAAAACATTCGTTATATATAAAAGTAAAATAAACAAATGAATTTCACTTTATCCATTTCATAATTTTAAACATTATTAATATTGGATTCAATCAAATTAAATTAATTGAATTCATCAATTCTTTAATTTGATTGATTATTTATTATTTCACGTTGTATCCCGCACTTAGCAGAGGTAGTGACATCTAGTGTTAAGAAACTCCGTTCTTATTGGGACACTTCCGTTCCACACTTTCCGCCAAATTCCGGATGCATTGCTCATTGAGCGGCGGAACTCGCGCCTGCATCGACCCCACAGTCTGTCGCGTTCACAGTCATACGATTACACCACTGCGCCACGAATGGCCTCTTTCTATGGATATTTATGGTATATTAGATTTAGTTTACATGATTATGATGATATACGCTTTAACGCACATTCTCATATCAGTAGTGTTATTACGTTCATTTTCACGTTTTTATCTCTGCAGTGAAAAATAATTATATTTGAGATATTAAAACTTCTACGTGTGAACTACAACTTATGTTAATATCATGTCAGTCAGAAATATACTCAATTTTAACAGCAATATACTTTTATTACCAAATTCTGTTTTGGTAATAAATGATATTGTATTAAACTTCGACCACAAATTATAACCCTGAGGTTAACCTCGGACTTTAAAGTCCAAAAGCAATTTACTGCATGGAAAACTAGAATATGTTCATCTATATTATAATCTGAATTTTAATATCAAATTTTATATAATTTTCATAATAATTACATAATATTTATGTTTTATTAAAAAAATATATTAAGTTCTTACAGAAATAGAGAAAGCAAGATATTAAGTTTATAAAGTCCATGTAAACAAAATTGAGTGCCATAGTCCTTTACGTTTGTCTTTACAATTTTCTTATGAATATTGACTTTCACTTTTCTCTTTCAGATCTTTCAGAGGCCGGCGTGGCGCAGGGACACTAGAGTGCGACTGTAAACGTGACCTTTGTGATTTCGATTCCCACTGGGGACTTCATTTCTTCGCTCAGAAACGAGGTAAAATGTGGCGTGGAGTTCCGCAACTCAAAACGTAATGCCTCAAGAAATCGACGGAAAATGGGTAACAGAGCTTCTTAATGGGAAATGTTGAGTCTTAACACTAAGTTCCCAGGTTCCTTTAGACTCTCCTTCTATGTGCGGGATACAGGGTGCAGCTAAAAAAATCTCCCATTTTGACAAACAGTAAAATTAAAACTCCTGATTTCGGAAAGTTAAATTTAATCTTACTTAAACAAGTTTCAAATACTTAAAGTATGAATAAATTCCGAGAGCCGACTGAATTAATTTAAAGTGGAGACATAAGAAGTTTTGGGAATAATACAAAAATCAATTTGGAAACCCCGCCCGGTGACGCTGTCAAGACCAGTCCAGGTCAAAAGCAATAAAGCCAAGTCGAAAAAAAAAACAATTTCGAAAAGTTCTTACAACTTTTTCTTTTCAATAAATATTGTTCGTCTTAATAAAAGTTATAACAACTTATAAATGAAATAGAACAAAGAAATATTTAGGCTTTTGGTTACTTGAAAGGTGTTAGCTTCAACGAATAACGAATAGTGAGATCAATTCGATCTAATTTATTATGGAAACCTTTTGTTTTTTGTTAGGTCAAATTGACTTTTAGTGAAATGAACTAGCTGATACGGTATTTTAAGTAGTATATCGCAATAAGGCAACGTCTAACTGTAAGGACGGTGGTCATAGGTTTCAATCCATCTCGGTTGTATCGGGGTGCCTGTCCTGTAACCGTCTCGTTATATACGTATGAACTGGAAATATTTAATGTTTTTCTTAATTATATTTTTATATTGAAAGAAATGAAGGTACATTAAAGTTTTAATTTCTACATTTGTATCCAGTATCAAGGAGAATCAATACAAGAATTACATATTTGTGAAAACTGTAAAACAAATACATATCTGTTACACGGTAAAGAAATACAAAAATTAATAAGCAGTTCGTATAGTGAACAATCAGTTCGTATAGCAAAAAACAAAAACATTTTGAATCGGATATTTGATATTAAATTCAGATCCTCCTCGCAATCTTGAGATAAACGATCATAACAGAAGGACAGACACACAGATAGACGGACAAACAGACAGATTCTATAAGGATTCCATTTCTTTCTTTTGAGACACGGAACTCTTAAAAGCGTGAAGCTGATAACCTAAGGAGATGCTTTGAAACAGCGACTGACGTGGGCTAAGAGACTGACAAAAAAAATGACGTAAGCGACTGAAAAATAACGCTCACCCGACACCACGTGAAAAAGAAACTGAAATTTGACATGTTAGTTTCTTGAATTAATAAAAACACAAGTTTTTCGTACTAACAATAATTTCTAAAATGAAATAATTACTAAATTACATGCTATAAAAGACGAAGATTATATAGTAAATCGGACCAGTAGATTCAGATATCTTAACGTTCAACAAACAAACAAACAAACAAACAAATACACTCTTCCGCTTTATTATATTAGTATAGATTGTACAGTTCAAGGATACTCTTGAAATTTTCTCACAAACTCAAGTCCTAAGACAAAGAAGTTGCAATATTTAGCCGAGTAACTTATTGCCGCGGGCTTTTGGAACCCTTGTTGGGATGTGAAGGGATGCTATCATTTGTCCTACTTATGTAATTCCCGTATGTGATACAATGGAATTTTCTTTTTTTTTTCACAAAACTTATGCTTTTTTACTTTTTGAACTTAATGTAACTTAAGGAAGTTTATTATCCAGTATATTTTTAAGATTTTGCATTTTAGGTGGTGGCAGTCAAGACTATTATCTTATCTATTATCTTGTCTTTATTGAGCAACGATCGGAGATTTTTTTTATTTATATTGAGATTTATTATATTGTTTATTTTTTCTGCGAAAATTTCTAAACTATTTAAGCTAGAGTATTATTCAAAATAACTCACATCCGCGTAGGATAGTGACGTGACAAAGACGACGGACAATTTTATTGAAAAATCTTAGCGCTACCACTTCATTGATCTAGAGCAGTGGTTCCCAACCAGTGGTCCGCAAAAGCCTAAATATGGTCCGCGAACGATTTTAATTTTATGACTGGGGATGGTGAGGCGAAATTTCTGTTTAATTATCACAGTAAATTTTATAATATCTACATGCATAGTGGTCCCTGCTACCAAGAATAATATAAAAGTGGTCCTTGATCAAGAAAAGGTTGGGAACCCCTGATCTAGAGTTTTAAACCGTAAATGAAATTAAATAGTAATTAGTAGTAATAAAAGTACATATACCTTTAACACTCGGTCTCTTCCGCCGCGGCTTCATATTTAACCTATTTTAAACATTTTTAAAGTGTTATACCACACTTAGGGAAGAAAAATACTTATTTAGAAAACCATGTCAGCCTGGTCGGTTTCCAGGAAGCGCAGATTCGAGTCCCGCTACGTTCAATTTTTTATTCGTTTTCTAAATAAGTATATATCCTGACAGTCTTATTTTTGAGAATATTTTTCATTGAAGTGTTTTCTGAGTGCTACTAATATACATTTTTTTCAGATTAACTCTTTGTCCCGCACACATAGTAGAATAGGGAACATGTGAATCTTGTGTTACCACAGTCCGTTGCCATCAAGACGGTTTCGTTTACCACTTTCCGCCGAATTCTGGAGGCATAGCCCGTTGAGTGGCGGATCTCAACGCCGCGTCTTGCCTCGTTACCAGATGCTAAATCCTAAAAAATGAGAAACAAAATTTGGTATTAACGCCGCTATTCAAGTGAAGTATCAGTAGAAAGGGCTCTGGCTAAGCTAAGCTTGAATTTCAGAAAAGGCTCGAGATCTCCAATTTGTGTACGGAACCCTTAGTGGGTGACCCCGACTCGCGCTTTTCTGGTTTTTTTATTTAAAAATAATAGTAAATTTATATTTTGTTTTTATGTACATAAAATATGTGTATTTTTAATAAACTTCAAAGATTTTTTATATATTATTTCATAAATATTGTTGTATGTCTAGATAAATGAAAACTTTTCAAGTGTTATTTTTAATTTAATAATGTTTATGACTAAAATTCCTTTTAAAACAATAATTTATAGTTAAACAGATTTATAATATAAAGTTGTTGAATGTTTAATTTATTTAATATGTGTTTTAATAATTTAAAGGTAAATTATTTTAACTAAATTAATAGGGTTGATAAATTTTTATATTCAAAAACACATTCTTTTAAACCCCTGGTTTCTTATTAGGGGTCGCAATCCGGGATTCAAAAATCCCGGGATATCGGACCAAATATAGGTCTGTAAAATCCCGGTTTTAGTTTTACAAGAAACCGGGATTTTCGATATTTTCGGATTTTAGAAAGTTAAAAGTTAGTTATTCGAATTAAAACATGCCTGCTATTAAATTCAGGCTTATTTAAGATATACAATGTTACATAACATACATCGGCAAAAGTAAGCGATGAGTTTTCCTCAAAATTCGGAATTTTACGATATTAACTGAGTTTGCCTGACCAACGAACGTACGAATACCGTATTTTCTCATTGGGCGTCGTTGTTACGCGTTTTTGTTGCACGTCATTGTTGCACGTTGTTGTTGCACGCTTTTCTAGCCCGTCAATGTTCCAGGTGTCCTTACTGTTTTTCGTTAATATTGATTAATATGATATATATGTTATAACTAACTTCACGCTTTATCCCTAGCGGGGTAGTCAGAACGGAGCGCCAAACGCTACGATCTCTACATACCTCTTTCGCCTCGTCCATTGTCATGAATCTCTTTATACATGCCCTCCGGGGGTCCACATGCTTTTTACGTGACCTTCCTCCAGTATCTTTGATACTGTTTTCGAAGGTCAACCGAGATCTCCTCCTACCTCTCTTACCGCTCACTTTTCCATCATAAATCTCTTTTGCCATTCTTTCATCACTCATTCGTTCGACGTGCCCAAACCAGCTGAGCACGTTCTTCTTCATTCTCACCGTGACATCCTCTCTAGTACCTGCCATTCTGTGTACCTCTTCATTGCGGATTCGATCCGCTAAGCTGACTCCGCATATGCTACGAAGAGATCGCATCTCCACGGCATTCATCTTTCTTTAATTCTTCTTCTGTAATACCCACGTTTCGCTGGCGTATAACAGAGACAGTCGGCATTGTGTACGCCCAAACGCGCAGTTATGCTGACGTTTCGCCATCTTATCAATGCAACTCCTTAGTTGTAACGGAGCCTTCTCCGTTGTTACCGGCAGCAATACGCCTTTCCACATCCATCTCGCATCTTTCATCTCTACTGAACATACTTCCCAAGTATACCACTTCATTCACTTGTTCTTATATCTTTCCATTTACACTGATCTTGCATTCCGTCCTTTCTTCATCTCTTTCAGAAATCAGAACCTTTGCCTTATTGGCATTTAGGCTTAGACCATTATATTCACACCCTTCTTTCAGAGTGGTGACCAATGCCTGCAACTCGCATTCTGATGATGCAATAAGCACTGCTTCATCTGCGTACAGCAGGCAATTCACATTCAGGTCACCTACTATCACTCTCATATCACTTTGTTTCACTCCTTGGAGACAGCTATCCAAATACAAATTGAACAACCAAGCTCACATGGCGCAACCTTGTTTAACACCCGATCGGATGTCAAACCAGGGTGACATGCCAGCTCCTACTCGCACGCAGGCTGGGTGATCTCTGTAAAGAGACTTTACAGCCTGCAACAAAGGTCCGCTCACATTGTACCAGAGTAGTATCTCCCATAATTTCGCTCTGTCAAACACCTTTTCCAACTCCACAAAAGCACAGAAAACTTTTTGGTTAACGGCCACAAAATTTTCCGTGATCATGCAGAGGGAAAAGATCTGATCCATACACCCTCTTCCAGGTCTAAAGCCTCCTTAGGCCTCCCACAATAGCTTTTCAGATCTCTCTTGCATTCTTCTCGCTAAAACTTTACTATCTAAGCTAATCTGATAGCCCTATGGCTTGCGCAGTCTATCTGTGAACCTTTACCTTTATACAAAGGCACGATGACCGCATCTCGCCAATCGTCTGGGACCTCCCCTGATTTCCAGCACAAATTGCACAAAAACCAAAACAAGTCCAAGACGCGCGGCCCACTATATTTGATCATCTCGGCAGTAACTCCATCTGCTCCCGCTGACTTACCACATTTCAGACTTAGTATTGCACTCTCAACTTCTTTTACACTGATTTCGCCATCAGCTACATCAAGACTCAGCGTTTCGCTGCTACTTGAGACTGAGGCGTCATCACATTCATACATCTCCTTGTAAAATTCCACCCATCGCTGCAAAAACGCTGCAAAATATATGTTGTTAAATAATAAGCCTATAAGATATTTTTCGTAGCAAATTATTGTATATTTTTTTATAATTAAAAATTGTTTTATTTAGTAAATATAATTTAATTTACTACTTCCCTAAAAATACCCCCCTAACTTAACTCTAAAAATAAGAAGAGGCTTGAAAAATTACTAATTTTGGTACAAAAAACTAAAATATCGAAAATATCGAAAAAACCGGGATCCCGGGATTTTTCTGAAGTCGATATCGAAAATCCCGGTTTTGCTTGAATGGTCCGATATTGCGACCCCTATTTCTTATACTTAAGAGTAGTCCTTGGTCACATGTAGAATTACTATTATTTAAAACGTGTAAAAATCAAGACCTTTAATAAATTTAAAATACACTGCCCTGAGTTCCACTTAACACACAATGCTGCGAGAATTCAGCAGAAAGTGGGTATGGGAAGTGTTTTAATGGGACAAAAGTGTCTTAACACTAGGTTCCCAAGTTCCCTCTACCTACCTTGCTATGTGCGGGGAACACAGCGTAAAGATACAACAAGAAAATACAACAAATATTTAAAAAAATATACAGTAAAATCAAAAAAAATATCAGATAGATAGACAAAATAATCATTAAAGAAATCTGACATATTTTTTTCATTAATTATTTTATCTTTTACAATCTAAAAATTAATTTATTCATAAAGCTTGACATATTTCCTCTTAACCCTTTGTCGCCCGAACACCTGTCACTACCACAATTAAATGACATGGGCCCATCTGCGTTTGACACAAATGTGGGGTGACGGTATCGGTATATTCCGCTATCGGTGAAAAATTTAATTCATATATATATTTTTTTCTATCAGCTTCACGCTGTATCCCGCACACAGCAGGTTAGGCAGAGGGTACTAGTGTTAAGACACTCCATTCCCCACTTTCCACCGAATTCAGGAGACATTGCGTGCTGAGCGGCGGAACTCAACGCCGCGCTTTGCCTCTACACTTTGGTGTAGAATGGAAATATAAATTTAAATAAATATTTCATTTCCTCGAGTGGGGATCGAACCCACAACCAGTCGCCTTTACAGTCACACTTTGTGCCGCTGCGCCACGATCGACCTCAATTCACAAATGATTTTTTTATAATGAGAACAAAATATATATATATATATAAATTTTAATAAATATTTCATTTCCTTAATTAGAGATCGAACCTACAACCAGGCACGCCACAACTGGCCTCCATATTATAGCACAATAATTTATATAAAATACATTCAACATTTTAGTCAACGTATTAGTTTAAGCTGCCAGCATAGAGCAAATTAAATCCAAACATAATTTGTGAGTAAATTGATCTTGCGGAATAAGAAATAGCGGCGTACCGTTATAATAGACTACTGTTAAATTAAACTGTCTTTGAGCTTGAAGTGTAATTTCCTTTTAAAAGACATCACTTTAATCTTTAATCTATGAATATATAGTTAATTATCGTTATCAGAAATCACGGCTACCAATTGTAGATTTTAGTAAAATAAATGAAACATAAAAGTTATATTTCATATATTTAGAGGCCAGTCGTGGTGTATGGGTACAGGCGTGTAAGTTTACGCGACAGGTTGTGAGTTCGATTCCCACTTGTGGAAATGAAATATCTAATATTTTAATTTTTTTGTTCTGGTGTCGTGGCTAGGCGCGGCTTTAAGTTCCGCCACTCAACGCTCAATTAGAGCGGAGTATCTTAATACTAACCTTCTACCTCCACATGAAACTGAAAAAAAAAATAAGAGATATTTCGTAAAAAGAATATTTTTTTTTCTATTATATTTGGGGATATAAATTCCCAAAAAAATATAACAGATATTATTATAGCTGAGAAAATTTTCGAAATTTATCTTTCAGTCAAAAAGTTCAAAACTTCTGTAACATTGTGAAATACTGAAAAGTTTGAACTTCGGATTTTTGTTGTTTTTAAAAACGTTTGGAAATTTTATTTTGTATCAATAAGTATTCTAACTCATTTCTATTTTATTTTAATGACTTTTTGCTTCTATTTTTTCCTTTCTCCATTTTTTTTGTTAACATCAGGTAGGTATACCTGCGCCACCAGTAACTTCTATGAGTATTAGAAATTTATTTATTCTTTATTTTGTATCTTAATTTAGCATATTTTATATTTTCTAGCGACCAGTCGTGGCGCAGGGGCACAAAGTGTGACTGTAAAATCAACTGGTTGTGGGTTCGATCCCCACTCGAGAAAATGAAATATTTATTTACATTTATATTTTCATTTCTTCGCACTGGTTTCGAGGCAAAGTGCGGCGTTGAGTTCCGCCACTCAATACGCAATGCCTCCAGAACTCTACGGAAAGTAGGGAACGGAGTGATTTAAAACTAGGTGCCCTCTGCCTACCCCGCTGTGTGCGGGATACAGCGTGAAGCACTTTTTTTTATTTATATTTTCAATTATTAACTATTGCCGTTTCCTAGAAAACTTTAGCATATCAAATAAAAAAAAATATGAATTACACTCACTCCGAAACCCCAATACTACTTACTATACAGGCTGTTACTATACATACATACATACATACATCGCAGTAACTTCATTACTACTACCAACCAAGACGTTCAAACTTCAAAAGCAAGGCTATTTGCTTGCCAGCTGTCAATACAATCTAGATTCCGTGACGGGAATGCTTCCCTAAGGTCTTACCATTTACACGCTATACCAAACTCTGTTTCCGAATTGTAACGTTATTCAACCTGCAGTGTATAAAATGAAAATATTGCTTACTAATAAATATATGGAGAACGTATGGCTTAGTGGGTAGAGCGCCTGGTCGGTTTCCAAGAGGCGCAGGTTTGAGTCCAGCTTCGTTCAAACTTTTATACGTTTTCTAAATAAGTAATAAATATGTATTTATACATATGCACTATATATAAATATGTATTTTTTTATAAAATAAATTAATCAGCTTCACGCTGTTTCCCGCACACAGCAGGGTAGGCAGAGGGTACCTACTATTAAGACACTCCGTTCCCTATTTTCCGATGAATTCTGGAGGCATTGCGTGTTGAGTAGCGGTACACAACGCCGCACTTTGCCTCGATACCAGAGCGAAGATATTTATTTGCTTATGTATTTGTTGCTTTTCGTACTCAATATTTATTTTCGTGTGTTATATGTGATATTGTTTATTGTAATTATATTTTGTTCACTGAGTGTATTCCATCCGAGGAGTTCATTTTTAAATCATGTACGATCTAACGTTGCAATACGGGAATAATTTCGTCCTTCGTTCTAATATATAAATAATATATTCATACATTCTTTGTAACGCTACGGTTGTGAGTTCGATCCCCGTTTAGGGAAATTAATTATTACTTATTTAGAAAACGTATAAAAATTTGAACGTAGCGGGACGTTTTATTCGTTTTCTAAATAAGTATTTTTCTTTCCTAAGTGTGGATTAACACTTTAAAAATGTTAAAAACAAATAATTATTATTTATATATTTTTATTTTCATTTCTTCGCTCTGGTAGAATCTTTTAGAATTCACCTCCTAAGGGTGCAAATAAGGGGTTGAAAGTTTGTATGGAAAAATCTGTAAATCACCATCGATTTTTATAAAAAAATAAATTCAGGCTGTTAAAAATATTTTATTGGACACGTGTTTCGTGGTTTTTTCTAGAATTCACCCCTAAGGGTGCAAAAAAGCGGGAGAAGCTGCGCGCCCTCTAGTAACTGATAAAACAACAGCAAACCTTTAGAATGCAGTGACATCTACAGTTTTCTATTCAAACCTGTTAGAATACGCGTGCAATACAAAAACCATTACACTTATTCAACTCGGCTTACTTGGTACAGATGGCGCTACTGTAATATTTCCTTTAGTTCCATAGATATAGGCCTACCATCTAGGAAGTTTGTGATTAGAATTTATTAATTTAAACTTTTTGGTTGTGGGTTCGATTCTCACTCGTGGAAATGAAATTTTGAATTATACTATTTATGTGTTCAGCATAATAATTTCTTGCAATCAAGAAATTTAACTACATCGGGAAAAAAAGGTTTGATTTAGCTACACATCGTATTCGTTAAGATCAGAGTACCTATGTATGTTGGTTTTTAAATACAATAATGAATAAACTCAGCTTCACGCTAGAGCGTAGATCTCGATAGATCTCGCACATAGCGGGGTAAGTAGAGGGAACCTAGTGTTGAAACACTTTATTCCCCACTTTCCGCCGAGTTCTGGAGGCATTGCGTGTTGAGTGGCGGAACTCAACGCCGCGTTTTTCCTCGACACTAGAGCAACGGAATGAAAATATAAATGTAAATAAAAATTTCATTTCCTCGAGGGGGGATCGAACCCACAACCAGTCGATTGTACAGTCACACTTTGTGCCCCTGCGCCAAGACTAGCTTCTTATATTGATTTTTAACACTAGGTTTTTTTCATTTAACTTAATTATGTCGGATACAGCGTTGCTATCACTATCAGCACGAACTCGGGACTTTTATTTTTTTGATTTCTCTTTTTAAGGCAGAAAAATGAGTGAAATTGATATTATATATCAGGGTGATAATTTATATCAAATATCTTCGAGTGGAAATCGAGCTCATATCCATTTATCACAGGCAGTCTCTTTTCATATGTAAGATAACGTTATAAAGAAACTATAAGCTGGCCGATAGACATCTCTCTGTTTTATAAAATGCTCAACATAATATTCGTTCCACTCCAATAAATTTTCATATAATAAAGGCAAACTATACATAGGTCCTACTTTTTATTTGTATTTTATCAAAATTTTCAATAATTATCAAGCGGGCGAAGCCGCGAGCGGGTCGCTAGTATTAAATTAAATATTGCACTCTAATCTTTAAAATTTAGATGTAAAAAAACGGAAATATTACTCCTATCTACATATATGCCTCGCCATATAAACTAATTTTATATGTTTTTTATGACAAACAATATTTTTCTCATTTAAGTTTATTTAAATATAATATTTCGTTTGTTCATTTAAAGAGTCTTTCATAAAAAGTCTGGGATTTATTCCCATTAAAGTACTTTTCTAATATTTTAAATTGGTTGTAAAAAAATTCAAGTCTCAAGTCATTCAATAATTTTCTTTTAAAGTTGAAGTTCGTTAATTGTTGTACCTGTAGTTAAATAAAATCGAAGATTTTTTTAACACAAAAACTAAACAAATATTTGATATATTATTTAAATAAAAGCAGTTTCATTTTTAATATTTTTTATTTTATTTTATCATCCATTTCAAACTACACCTTCAAAAATTATAATTGATTATAACTACGATAAGCTATAATTTTACCTAACGTACGACCCGAACCTACATACATCGTTTCATGAAAAAATTTTGACACTTCAAAACTTCCCAACAGGAATTTATTATTTCTACCTTCCATTATGCACTTACTACATAAAATACAAAAGGAAATAAATACATGAACAAGAAAAAAAAACTAATTCCTTCTGTCTGTACTTCTGTACAATATAAATGTCAAAAAAAAGAAAATTATTTATATAAGAAGTTCCTTAGAGCTTATATAAAAATAATTTTCTATTATTTAAAGATATTGTTTTTCTTTATTTAAGTGTATTTTCGCCTTGTTCATATAAACATTTTCCGCTTAGTGATATAATTTTATATTAATACATTAAAAATTAGTTGCACGCTCGCACAAGCTGCTTTGCGGTGGTTAAAGTACAATATTTCGCGTACATTACATAGAAATTCGCTCGTTCCATACACAACTACATTTATTACTACTGTCTAAATACAGTAACAAAATAAATCTGTTAAAACGTAATTTTAAGTCTCAAACATAGTTAGTTATCAAAATCAGGTACAAATCAATCGAAATTAAGTCTAAGGTAACTGAAGCATCCAGGGAAGAATATGAGATCACGTTGCAATATTGACATTTAGTTTACAAATAGACACACAAAATTAAAAGCTTATTTTGGTCTTCTTTTATTTTCTAGTATTTATATGCATTTTAATGTAAATTAAAATAAATAAGCTTAAATATTATATGTCTAATTATAACTAAATTGTGTCAACAGAGCGTTATTCCACATAAGATTTTACATTTACACACTAATTTTTTTGGCGTTTTATCATATCAAACTAAATCACAGAAATAACTATAAGAAATAATAGCTGACACCTTGCTACGCTGTCACTTCCATTTAAATGCCATAAATCCATAAAATCTATGTTGGGCGGTTATTAAACATAATTAAGAAACATAACTAAACAATTATTAAACATAATAACTATTATTTTAATAATCATCGATTTAAGTCACATTACTATTACTATTCCCGCCAAAATTACACAATGAAAATGAAGTGACAGTGACAGTTCGAAAGTGCAAACTTAGCTACAGATTATAAATACCAGGGGCCCATAAACACTTTAAGAACTACTTAAATCTAATATAACAAAAAATATAAATAAGTCAATGTGAATTTTAATTAACATGTGCATCATTTGTCTATGCTCGTATTTTAATGCCAGGGTTGACTATGATAAGATTGAAACGCTAAGTTTTATATAAATAGTATGAAAGCCGTATCAAAATGGTATCTATTCTAATGAATACTTCCTATGCGCCTTAAGTAACGTAACACGGACTATTAAAGAACTATTTGTATTACAAAATGTGATTGTACTCTGTACTTAATCTAAGCTCAAATTTATGAAAAACTATTGTATTCTAAGTGCGAATGATTCGATGCTTAATATAATATTATTATAACATACTATAGATAATAAATACTTGCTTAAAACCGTAGGTGTACCGCATTTCGTGTACCAGTTTCCATTTAAATCGATACGATTTTCGTGACTTTATAGCCGATGAGTCACTGAGTGATTGATAGAGAAATATGAACCTTTCATACAAAATATAAGATTCATAATATTATGTGTCATTTGTGATTAAATATAATCGTAATGTACAAGTTTTATTTAATGAAAGTCATTTTAGTATATTTGACCTCGTTTGGACCATTATATTGGCATATACATAAGCTTTAAGGCGTAACTAAATTAAAAAAAAACATAATTTAAGTTAAGCAATTTGTTTTAGGCCTTTTTACATATAGCTGCATATAAGATATACAATAATTTACTAATTAAAAGTTTATATTTTTTGCTTGACCTTTTTTTTTGTTTTTGACGTCGTTTGACCGACACTCACAGTTTATCGTTATCATTTGCGTCACGTTAAATACAATATGTTATTTATTTAAAGAACTAATTTGTTATGATACGATGAGTAAATGTAAACAAAACTACTTCGATACACAAATGATTAATGCTAATATTATTGTGGAAATCAATAATAATAATAAGTAATAAATATATGAAAAAAAATATATATATATAATAATAATATACTGCGATATTGGGACTAGCATAAAAATCAGAGTAAACGTTCACTTATTATTAAAATCAATATCGATTGTATGATTACTGTGTTTATGGATAATACAGACATTTGGCGTATTTTATTCAGTATTTTAGCTTTTTTTGAATTTAAGCGATAAAGAAGCTTCCGCTTAGAGCATTTTAATAATAAAAGGAGTTCTCATATAGAGTTATATTACACTCCGCGAGAACTTTTGACGCCCCATAGCATATAGCTACCTATACTAGTTCTTTGGTATTATTCACTGGTTTACTAAAACTATACACATACAATAAATAACTGTTATATTTACGTTTAAATGTTATTGACACAAAACTCAAAGTTGGGCGTCTTATATACACGTGGCCTTTAAGTTTAAGTTTTTAAGTTTCAACGTTTGTCCATTTGAGTTTCAACTCAAAATAAATGCAAAATTACAAAAGACATGTATTGAGAAACTTGTTATACCTTCCGGTACACTGCATCGGTAAGTCATCTCCAAAATAAAATGCGAAATCAATGTTCCCTCATTTTCTGGCTCTTTGACCATATATGGTATTACCCACAAAACAAAAATACTCGAAAACCAAAGGAATTTCTCATAAATTCCTATACAATTGGTAATTCAAAGCATGACAGCGGGTAAAGGTGTGGATAAGGCCATATGTTCAGCGCCTCTAACAGGTAGTCGTTGGGCAGTGACATAGTGTCGCATTAGAGCTGGTACTGTGGGGAAGGCGGTGGCTGCACCACCCAATGTGTACCCATCTGTACCACGACATATACGCATATGCATAAACCCACGGGTAGACCTGGAAAGGAAAAAAACATTTTTTAATATGGAGAGAAATTATTTACATAGTTTATTTTATAAAACATACTATATAACTTTCAATACAATTATTTAGTGCCGTGTTTTAATATATATTTCTTTATAATTTATATAATAAATTAATAATATATTGTGAAATTATAATAAAACATAATTAATTTTAATGTATATATATATATATATATTATAAATAAAGTTAAAAATATACAATTGCTAAGTAAAAAAATACTTACTTCAAACTAAGCGAGTAGTCGTGTTTAGCGGATTCGCTATTCCTTACAAGGAAAGCGCCCTCGTCCGCGTCTCTAAGTAAACTCTCAGCTTCCAAACGCGATAACGTTCCGTGATACCACCTAAAAATATAAATTTATCAAATAAATATCACAGATAATAAATATTAAAGTTACTTATTAAGAAAACGTATAAAAATTTGAACGTAGCAGGATTTGAACCCGCGTCTTTTTGGAACCGTCCAAACGCTCTGACAACTATGTTTAGACGTTTTATAAATACTTTTCTTTCCTAAGTGTGAAATAACAGTTTAAACACATTAAAAAAATGTAATACACTTTTTGTTGAAAATTACACTAAAGAAATTTTAAGCTACTTTTCGTAATTTGGATTGCATTGTATGATTTTGTATTCTTAACAAAAGAAAATAAATATATTTAAAGAATCTTCTTAGGCCATTCTATCGTTAATACCTTGTCTAACAAAATTAAGATTAATAAAGATTAAAAGAAAATACTTTAATATTAAGTACTTATAAATCTAAATTATTATTTATACAGGTATATTCTTACCCTTGTCGGTCTAGTGGAAGAGTGGCGTCAACCAGATCCCGTGGCGGAGCAATGGGTCCCAGATTCAAATGCAATCCCTTTGAGCTCCCAGTGCCAGCACCGCTATCGAAGTTCAACGTCAACTTCTCACGATGTTTCTTACCTAAAAAAGATGACTTATGAAATATATTTTTATATAAATATCAAATTTAAATAACTTCATTAATTAAAAATATGTAAGTTGTAAATAATAACACATTTCCGTTTGCCAATTTCCGCCGAAACCTGGGGGCATTGCGTGTTAAGTAGCGGAACCCGCAACTCAACACGCGATTTGCCTTGTTACCAGAGCGAGCTTCACGCTATATTCCGCACATAGAGGAAACTTGGAAACTAGTGTTAAGACACTCCGTTCTCATAAAGACGCTTCCGTTTACCACTCTCCAAATATTAATCGAACCCACAACCTGTCGCGTTTACAGTCACAGATTTGAATTGCCCCCATGCGCCACGACTGGCGTCAGTAATTAACAAATTAGTCAAAAACTATTTTTTATATAAACAATTATTCAACATAATTATTATCTGAAACTCGTATTATCGCGACTCGACGTTTTATTCACCGAATAAAATACTGAGTCATGGTGCCTAAAACTGTTTGATATGTCAAAGATTATTTAATGTCAAATCGCTACTTATCTACTCTTAACTCAAATGTACGTTTACAAATTGCCCAGTCCATATTGTAAGAAAGAAAACTTTCCACAAAGCAAAAAGCACTCAAGAAAATTAAATATATAAGGAGGGCACAACGATCTAGAGTCATACGTCTTAATCGGCATAATTTCATACAAGTCACTCCAAGTTACAAACGATAGTCGAAGATGGAACAAGACAGACCCTCTGCAGATTTCTTTGTTACACAATTGACATGTAAAAACCTTTTGACATAATAGACTCCGGCGTAATTCGATTGGAGAGGTAGTGGATTTTGATTTTGATTTATAAGGGAAAAGTGGTGTAGAATTTTTGATATAGCAAATTGTTAACCATAATACAGTGTATTATATTTATTCACGTTCTTTTTGCGTTTGTAAATAGATTTTGGTTCCTAATCTTAGAGAAAAACATAAAAAATATACAACTCACCTTGATTTAAATCTTGAACGCTTTGGCTTGAGGAAGCGTTAGACATGGCTTCCCCGAAGTCACTATTCAGTTGCAGTGACTGTCCGCGCAATTTCCGTCGCAATTTAGGCATGTCAAATGGCAAAGTACGTAAGTCAACTTCGGCTTCAGCACGACGTCTCCGCAACTTTGGCATATCAAAAGGTAGATCCGAAAGATCTACAGCATCGTCCTTGCGTTCCTCCTCAGTGTTACTGTTTTTGAAGTTAATGAAGGCATTACGTGAATCCACACCTTCTCTAGAATGAATGGATATACCGCTGTCAGATCCCTGTATTTCCGTATCCCCAGGAGTTGAGTGTCTAAATGTAAGATTCAATAAATTTCTATTTTGTAAAGCTCGTCTTTTGGGTTTAGGTAAAATTTCTACAGTCGTTTGCAATGTTGTATTTCCCGTTTCAGCATCTTCAGGAGATACTTTTTGTGAATTATTGTTTTTATTGTTGTCGGACGTCTCTGATGCTGGTTCTTGAGAAGATTTGTCTGATATAGGGCTTAAAATGTGCAACTTAGTCGTGTGATGTCCAAACCCCGATAGTTGCATATGATGAGATTTAATGAAAGGGACGTTTCCTGAATCCGAGCTATGTGAACTTAATGACGAAGAATGACGACTTTCAGAACTGCTACTGCTACGATCCCCTTCACTATTGCTGCTGCGAAGGGATTCCATACTACCACCACTACTGCTAGTCGCCATGCTTTCTGTGCTCGAATATTTTCGCCGCGGGCGGGCAACGCCAGGCCTTCCTTTGAATTCCATTATAGGGCCGACCCCCTTTGGCCCCTTGTACCGATTCATTTCGGGTGTGTCAGAATCGGAAGTGGGTCGACCCTTAATCTCTAAAAAAATACCGTCTTTAGATTGAGCTCTTTCATCATCACCATCGCGAGATTCACGACTGGAATCTCTTAAGCGTTGACCGACATCTAGTTCAGTTGATACTGAAGCTTTGACGTCTGTCATGCTTGCATCGCTACTAGTCGGAGTATCCCGCGCACGAAGTGATTTCACGGGTAATCTTAAGTCTTTTAGACGAGGATGTGCCGGTTGAGTTTGTGGCAAGTTTGGGGCACTTTTTATACTATTCATCGCCGACCCATCTTTCTGTTGAAATTTTGTCGGTAATGGCGCGGTTGATGGCGGGGAGGGCGTATATCCACGCAACGGTAGTTGTGACGTGGATGTTCGGTCTTCCTCTTCAATATGTACTTTTTCCAATTCTTCTGATAGGGCTGAAGCATTACTCTCATTTTCTCTCTTTTGACGGATTGTAGGAATCTTTGAGCGCCGAACGCTGTCTGTTTTCATAGTCACCTTACGGCGACCTTTATAGTCTGGTTCGCTTCGCTCAACGGCTTCAAATGCGGATGATGCAGATGAAATAACCTTGCGTTCCTCAGCTTGTAGCAGAGCCGGATGATTACTGACACGATCAAAGTCATCCAAGTCATCATCAGAACGGGCTATTTTACAGTCAAAGGCTGTCTCATATATCTGTCGCGTGGTCATTTCTTGTGGCCAGCGTGGCAATGGCGCTGGCACGTAAAACACGCTACGAGAAGTATGCTCCTCTACATCTTCGGGCGCGGCGCACGCGCAGCCGGCTGCGTCGCGCCCACGACGCCTTGGCGGCATCCACGCACTCTCGCCGGACGATGATGAGGATCGCTCTAGCTCACGAAAACCATCTTCTGCCACTGAAAATCTTTTAGGCAGATTCGGTCTTTGTGCAACGTGTGGAGCGTCGAGACTTGCCGATTTTCTATATCTGGGCCCACGTGACGAGGTAGAAGAAATTGTGGGTGCTGCTGGTGGTGGAGCAGCAGTTTTAAACAAATCACCGTAATAATATGGACTTGGATTTCTACGTGGCGCGTTTGCGTAACGTGGGTCGGAACGACCGCTGTCAGGCGAATGCAAGGACGGCGCTGTTGCAAATGGATCAAATTCTCCAAATTCTTCTTCTTCCCCTTCACTTGATGATGATCTATCCTCCGAACTTGATTCTGAAACAAAAATAAATATTTTAAAAAATTACGATAAATAATAAAAAAAAATGGATAAACTATTTCAGTCACTATAAAATTAGAATATATTTAAGAGATAAAATGAAGGTAACAAGCTAGAAACGGGTTCGCAAACGTTCCATAAGTCTGAGGCCGCAGTTAGTCTCAAGTGGCGTCGTTTAAATGAGCGTCCGGAATTGTACTTTCACGATGCTTCAAGAACTCAGTCGATCATAAAGAATGGCGAAATGTTCCCCTTTTATTATAAAAACCTGGGTAAAATCTTATTGATGTTTTTTTTGAGTTAAGATGCTTCTTAAACTTTCAACGAATTTAATTTCTTTAACAGTTGACTTGAAAAATTTCTATACATAATTTTGCCAAGTTTTTACTTGTATTACCTATTTATGGATTACATCAACACACTTTGAGTTTACCAATAAAATCGTTTATTTTTTTATTTTTAAATGTCATTGTTTATTGAAGAGGCCGGTCGTGGCGCAGCGGCACGAGGTGTGACTGCAAAACCGACTGGTTCTGGGTTCGATTCCCACTCGAGGAGATGAAATATTTACTTAAATTTATATTTCCATTTCTTCGCTCTGGTGTCGAGGTTAAGCGCGGCGTTGAGTTCTGCCACTCAACACGCAATGCCTCCAGAATTCGGCAGAAAGTGGGGAACGGAGTGTCTTAACACTAGGTTCCCTCTGCCTACCCTGCTG
>JAATLQ010037291.1:14492-51162 GCA_013421005.1 Heliconius erato x Heliconius himera | reverse complement strand
AAGACTAAAACCTACCTTGATTTATTTGTAATTTTTATGTATAAAAGTTGCTTAAATTTATTGTGTACTTTTTACGTGATACGTGTTCACATAAACAGACAAACAGACAAACAGACAAAAATTCCAAAAATGTTGGAAATGGATTCTGTTAGTTATCCTTTAACACCCTGGCTAATTTTTTCTTAAATATTTTCAATGTACAGAAACGACTTTTCTACAGATTTATTATAAGTATAGACAAGTAAAGCCGTGGTATTCCGCTAGTTGCAAATAGGTTCAACCTGAGTCTAGGCACGTGAACTCTCCCATAGAAACCTCAAATAAACTATTAAATGTATCGCTATCGTTTGGTCGGCTCGTTTCAAAGTTATACTAGTACCTAGGAAAAGAAATTGTTTATATTATGTATTTTATATCCCAAAGTTAAAGTAAAACGTTAAGGCCGTCGTAGCGTAGTGGCACACCGAGTAGACGGTAAACGCCATGGTTTATTTTCATTTTCATGGTAATATTTTCATTTCCCAGCTCTACTAAAAAGGCATGAGACCAGTCATGGTCCAGGGCCACAAAGTGTGCAAAATCAACTGGTTGTGGGTTCGATCCCCACTCGAGGAAATCAAATATTTATTCATATTCATATTTTCATTTCTTCGCTCCGGTGTCGAGGCAAAGCGCCGCGTTGAGTTCCGAAACTTGACAAGCAATGCCTCCAGAATTCGGTGGAAAGTGGGGAACGGAGTGTCTTAACACTAGGTTCCTTCTGTCTACCCTGCGGTGCGCGGGACAGCGTGAAACCTGATTTAGTTAGAAGGCAAAGTGAGCATGGCAGGCACACGTAACCTAGAAATAAAATGTAGAGACTGAATTTTCAAGTATTTTAACAACAGAACTCGACACCACGCTTCATCTTCAATAATTTCAACTCTGCGACACGAGCAATGGTCTCTTAGGAGTGTTCATATATTATCTATTTTCTTGACGTACGGCGTTAGATGAACAAAACATAAAAATCAGAGTGATTTATCTCTATATTCTATATATATCAGCTCTACACAGTAAATCAATTGAGATGAAAATAATATGAGTCCATAATGGTGCAGTGAAGCATCTGACTTACAACACAACGTTGTCGATTCAATCCCCACTTGGAGAAATAATTATATTTAATTTATTAACATTTTCATTCGATCAACACGCAATGTCTCGAAAAATTGGCAAAAAGCAGGGAAAAAAGTGTCTTAATACTATGTTTCATCTGCCTAACCTGCTATGCGGGAAAGAGAGTGAAACAGCTTCATTTATTTAAAAATATACAAAAATTGCTATTCAATTTTACGACACATCCCATATACAGGATGATATTAATTAAAAACACCACGCCAAACAAACTCAACACCCTGTAATCGTCTATAATGTGTACATACGAAGCATTCCGATGACGCGGTATGAATACACTTCATACATACCTATTGTTCGGATGACGCTATTGATAGGGTATTATGACACAAATACGATACCTGCATTCGATATTATTTAATGGGAACCTCCCACGGGAGGTGGTAGTGAATTGAAATTCGTTATTTTCATATAATGATTAGTTTTAGCTTTTAATTATGGAGTGGTTATGGTGGAATCAGTGATGTTCGGGTGAACATTTTGTTATTAACCCTTTTCATTAGTAAAATTCTAATTTTAATAGAAATCTATGGTTTTTTTTAGTATATATCACTTTATGGGTAGGTATATAGTTTGTTTTACTAAACTGAGGGTAAAATTATATTTAATACTAGTTATGCCTGCGACTTCGTCTGCGTAGTTGTTCTATCTATGAATATAATGTGATAAAACAAACACTGATTGGCATGTGAAGCTTAACAAAATACAATAGTGAAACTTCCTTTTTAACGGCTAAGTCGTTTTTAATTTAAGATGAATCGTTGTTTTATCAAATGTCTTCAATAATATTTTTTTCCTATATCTTCCGTATACAGATAGCGATCGGTAATTTTTTTATTGTATGTATATATATATATAAACATTCCCCCAAATACAGATTGAATCCACCACCGTACAAATACTAACTTTAACACCTAAATTGTGATCAAAATGTCGTAGTTAAGTATAATCTACATAATTTATAAAGGAAATATAGCTTTAATAGGTACTTACAGTCAAACTTCGTAAAGCTAATTGCCTCACAGCATCAACCACAATACGACTAACAAAATACATATTGAGGCCAGTCGTAGCGCAGGCGAACAAGCGTGCGACTGTAAACGCAACAGGTTGTGGATTCGATTTCCACTCAGGGGAATGAAATATTTTATATTTTCATTTTATCGTTCTGGTTAATAGACAAAGCACGGTGTTGAGTTCCGGTACTCAATACACACTGAAATCTAGAAATCGGCAGAAAGCGGGGAACGAAAGTATCCTAATGGGACTAGAGTGTCTTGGTGATACAGGGTGAAACTAAAAAAAAGTATATATTTGGGTACCATTGTTCTCATCGCGTTGACCGTTTATATTTGAGTTGATTCCCCATACAAAACTTCGAATGTTCAAATTTACATAAAGATTCGGGCTTTTATAGCGATTCAAATGTAAGGACTGGTGAAGCAATCTCGAACTTAGAATGGGAAGTCTATCAACAAAGTTTTTACGACTATTGAAAATACTAAAAGAGGAACGTACGAGAAGAATTCTCGTTCTATATCTTTTGTTTAGTCTATGCAAGTATGTAAGTTGTCTTTGATATGTGATTGTTATACTAATAAAAATTATGTTTTTGCATGTTTTGAATATATAATTATAATTAAATAAATGTCCAGTTATTCGCGCCATCAAGACAAATACAACGACGTAGATATCATTTATTAAAATTGGAAAATCGGTTCATTAGTTTAACTGGTTTAAGAGCTACCTGGGAACAAAGAGATTAACATACATGCTAAAATAACTGCTATTTTGATCTTCGGCAGAAAGAAAAAAAATAAGAAACACAGATTCAAGCAGTTTTTATAAGGTTTTTATAAGGCAGAAGGAACCTAGTATTAAGACACTCCGTACCCCACTTTTCGTCGAATTCTGGAGGCATTGCGTGTTGAGTGGCGGAACTCAACGCCGCGCGTTGCCTCGACACCAGAGGCAAGAAATGGAAATATAAATTGAAATAAACTATTTATCTCATCGAGTGGAGATTGAACCCACAAACAGTCGGTTTTACAATCACACTTTGTGCTGAATCATCTTACCTTTTCTAACAACACATTTGGCCTACTGTACTACAATTCAATCATTTATATAAAACGTGCATCTTCATGCTTTTCCACACTTAACGTAGATAATAAAATCATAAAGTCTTAGACATTCCACATTGCGACCTCTTGCGAGTTAAGTGGCGGAACTCAACGCCGCGCTTTGTTATGTTATAGCCTCCAGTGGGAACAAACCCACAATCATAGCATTCACAGTCAAATTCTTTCCCAACGGTGTCAAAATAATATATCATAACGATGTAAAAACAATGATTTATTGTGAAGTAAGTGGCGCGTTAAGTAAGTGATGTATGAAATTTAATATACTTGTACGTATAAAAACTTAGCCCCGGATTTAACACGTGTGATATAATGGACACTTTTTTCAGACGTTTCTTTTTGGGGCTCTGGATGAAGTAAAAAATATCTTTTTTTTTTCTTCACACTGAATACAAGTTCCATCTGTAGTAGGGTGTACAGATGGAATGTAGAGTTCAGACACTACCGAAATTCTGAATCATTACTTGAATAGGTATAAAGTAGGTATAAAAAATAAGTTTTTTTCTTCTATTACATACACAGTTTTTGCGAGCCAGAACAAATAAGATCCCATAGGATTTAAATTAAAATTATTTTATTATATATTTAATAACTGTGTTTATTGAAACAACCAAAAAAGAATTCTCTATACGCTTAAATAACATTAAATAATTAATTGTAAAGTTCAAGCGGGCGAAGCCGCCGGTGGGCTGTTGGTTAATAAATTTAAATACTGTCAATTGCACTGTATATTAGAGGATATTTTCATGATATATTTATTATACAGAATATTTTATGCCGCCCGCATATTTTGGCCAATACTTTGATAGTATAAACGGATTATCGGTGATGTAAAATTTCACTAGTTTTACGGGCTGTGGATTACGACGGCCTTGTTCGTTATATTAATAGGTAAGTATAGAAATAGTCTACTTAGTGCAAAGCGTTTTTCCTTATTGATGTTTTGTGCTTTATTTTAATAGAAAATATTTTTCGGAATTTGAACCCGTATCTGTAATTAGTAGAACGACTTATCTGTCGGCTCTGTTAGGTTAAAATAAAGCGTGGCGTTGAGTTTCGCCACTCAACACGCAATGTCTCGTATTGGAGTGAAAAGCCAAGAACAGAGTACCTGAACACTAGGTACAGCCTGCCTGTTGTGCTGTGTAAGAGAAAAAAATGTATAAGTTCTCACTTCCTATAACAAAAAAGTGTATGTTAATGTGAAGAATTAACGTTTCACATTATGATTATGGATTGTCTTTAGGATTTTTTTTTCTAGTTTTAAGCAAATCACATCGTTCTCCACTTTCAACCTAATTTCGAGACATTATGACACTAAAAAATGCTTACATAAATTATTTTGCATAAAATTTGGTTCGATTTTATATCATTAAAAAACAAAAACATCTTGCCTTCTTGCCTCCTCTTGCTTTAAAATTTAAATCGAGAAAAATAATGATTAGAACGCAAAATATTCGCTATTTTCGTAAACTTTTAATAATTTTTAGTCCTGCTAATATAAAAACCGGACAAGCGCGAGTCGGGCTCGCTCCCCAAGGGTTCCGTACAATAATTGGGGATCTCGAGCTTTTTCTGAAATTCAGGCTTAGCTTAGCCAGAGCCGTTTCATCTTATGCGTCAAAACTTTGTCCCCCTTTTAAGGTTATTATTTTTAGGATTTTGCAAACGTATAGTTTTTAAATTTTTCCTGAACTAATACTACTTATAGGTTCTAGCTGCCAAATTTCATAATTCTCGGTTATTCGAAAGTACCCTTTGATTCTCTTTATAATGTCATATGTTGTTTAAGGCTTTTATTTTTAAGGATTTAACCATAAATGTGTATATAATATATTTCCTGAACTAGTACTAACTGTAGATGCTAGTTGCCAAATTTTATAATTCTAGGTCAACCGGAAGTACCCTATGAATTTTGATTCCGTTCATAATGTTAAAATACGTTTTTTTATTAAGGGTTTCCTTTTACCATAAAGAGTACCTTGAAAATGTGAAATTTAGTGAGATTATTAGTAAGGATTTAGTTGAAATTTGCAGTAATACAGTTTATACGTCAGATTGACATATGAGCTACAATTTACATAAAGATTTTGTATAATTTTTGAAGCGTAAAACTCACCTATTCGGTACTTCCTTAGGCGGCGGCATGGGTGTGGGTATCCGCCGACCACCCCTCATGCTGCCTTCCATAGTGACTCGATGTATGAGAGTCTGGAACAAAAAAACTACACTTCAGATGATGACGATTAGCTATGCTATGCTGCTACTCTAGAGATTTGGTGTTTGAGTAGTGTTATTTACTTGTTTCTTGTAAATAAGAGTAATATTCAAGAATAAAATATTGAAATATATTTATTTTAATGTTGATAGAGAGTTATTTATGAATTTTGCTTATCTTCTATTTTAATATAATAAAGGGCAAGAGTTTATTTGTTTACTTGTTTCTCTGGAACTACTGGTCGATTTTTTTTTGTTTTGTATGAAAGCTACACTTCCCAGAAGTGCTATAGGCTACTTGCTTTTAGCTCTAAAATAAAGTCCGCGACACTGTATATCTATTTTTTAAAAGTAAGTCTCAATAAGGCATTCTGTGACAAAAAATAATTGAAAATTCCAAGATGATATTTCACCGAAGATATTGAAACTTACGAGTGAAAGTTATTCCATCAAGGAAATCAAATCAAATCAGCTTCACGCTGTATTTCGCACACAACAGGGTAAGCAGATGGAATATAGTGAAAAGACATTCCGTTCCCCACTTTCCGCCGATTTTTTCGAGACATTGCGTGTTAAGTGGCGGAACTCAACGCCAGACTTTTGCCTTGGTGCCAGAGCGAAGAAATGAAAATAGTAAGAAATATTAATTCATTTCCTCGAATGGAGATCGAACCCACAACCGTCGTGTTTCAGTCACACCCTTATGTCACTGGGCCACGACGGCCTCGGCGGACCACGATGGACGTATAAAAACCAACTTTGATCTTTATAATATGTAAAATGTACAACACATCTAACACATTTAATTAATTAAGGATTAGTACTGTATTACTATAACGAAAATATCCCAAATTTTTTTGTTATTTTCTCCAGTTCTCCCGTTTTTTCAATATTTTACCTTCGATAAATGGGCTATCCAACATAAAAAATGATTTTTCTAATTCAGGGGCTCCCAACCTTTTCTTGATCAAGGACCACTTTTATATCATTCTTGGTAGCAGGGACCACTATGCATGTAGGTATAATAAAAAATGACTGTGATATTTAACAGGAACTTCGCCTCACCATCCCGTCATAAAATTAAAATCGCTCACGGACCATATTTAGGCTTCTGCGGACCACTGGTTGGGAACCACTGCTCTAATTCAACCAATAGTTCCTGATATATGAATAGGACATTTAACAAAGGAAAACTTTAGTATTTATATTATTATTATTTAGTATTGATTATCAAGTTTTATACTCTAAACAATAATAGGTTCATGAAATAAAGAAAAAATGTTATATTTAAATAATAGTAAAATTTATATTGATATTACTAACTCTGATGAATAAGAGAAAATAGAGGCATATAAGAGATTTAAAGTTTGACGTATGTATGTATTTGTGTACTAGTCTGTACCATCGTAGCTCCCAAACTAATACTACTACTAACTTCACGCTTTATCCCTAGCGGGGTAGTCAGAGAGAACGGAGCGTCAAATGCTACGGTCTCTACATATATATTCATACAAAAGAATCGATTTAAATTTAGTTTCTTTTGTTTAAAAGGTAATTTTATCGAGCATGTTTTGAGTGTTACGAACCCAGCATCTAACTGCTATGCTGCTATGCTATATACAAGATTTTATTATGATTTTTTTTTCGTATATTTAGCTGTTTTCAGATACAGTGAGAACATAAAAAAGAACGAAATTTCAAAAAACGTGAAAAGATCCAGTTTCCTTTCAATTATTATCTTCCCACATCACCCTGACGAAGTCTAACTCTAAATGAAGGAGCTACCGCTTGGCTATTCATTAAGACCGACACCGTGCTATTGTGTACAGGTTGTCGAGGCTCATCGTCTTTACTGGTTTTAAACAAGAGGATTGAAAGATACAGATTTGTATACATTTTGTTCCAGCTTGTAATGACACTTTGACGCCTTTGACGGTAGCTAGTATTGGATGAAAATCTATATTTTTGCTTTTTCTGTAAGGTTTACATTCTTCGATAATTTAAATTGAAAATAACTGAATCTTCTTTATTATTTGAGTTTCTGGCTTCAAGCTATATCCCGTATATATCAGGGTAGACAGAGGGAACCCCGTGTTAAGACACTCCGTTCCTCATTTTACAGCAGTACTGAATGCCGCGGTGTATCTAGTTACTAAATATCAATGATTGAATGATATATTTAGGAAATTGTTTTTAAAGTAACTAATTTAAATGAAAAAAGTATAAGTAAACGTAACCAAAGTAAAATAAATAATAATAAAAAAAAATAACAAAATCAGCTACATTATTAATATTATCAAAGTAAAATAAATATTTAAAAGAATTAAAATTAAATGTGTTGTGCTATGTTTTTGCAAGTGCATGTGGTTATTTACATAATACTCAAATACAATAAAAAATATATATATTTTTTGTCTCTGTCTGTCTTTCTATTTCCCCGAGCTAATATCCAGAATAACTGAACTATTTTTTATTGGAGTGATCGATTGAACTGATTTACCCGGGAAAATTATTTTTATTCGTTTTCCTTGCGCGTGTACACAGATACTATATGAAATAACTAAATTCCTTTCTACATTAAATATGATAAGTTTTGCGAGCAATATCAAATAAAATCGCAAAAAAATAAAACTACAATTTATTAAGTGTATAACAACGGTATAGACAACCATCCAACCGAGATGAAATAACCAACAATTCTCTCCTTAATACTTAAATAATATAATGCCGATGCCGCGCAGGGCCGCAACTTACACCACACCAAGAAATTCATGAAAATCTAACTAATACTCGAATAAGCGAAGAACCAAAGAAAAGTAGAAATTAATTATAAACAGCAAATAATTACATAAAAATTAACAGTATTTCGAAAATGTATGAAAATTTACAAAACCGTCTAAGTCATGTGCCCGTTTGCGTCGGTCATACTATGCCGCTCATAGGCTAGGTCATTTCGAATCAGTGACATCTCCTTAATTATTTATTAGAATGTTATACAGTAAACTATAATTTCAATCTAGATAAAATGCTAAAAGTTCCTATTATATTCATTTTCATAAGGATCAATATCAAATTATAGAAATGTATTTTACCACAAAAACCCGATAAACATAAAGTAAATTAATTAAAATGGTTACTTGTTGTTACTGCGTTACTTTGCTCAACCTTCAGAGATAAACATGGTATGTGTATTGTGTACTTTTTTAAACATTATTTAAAGGACAATATTTTTGTAAAACATTATTTTTATGTATCTCATAAGGTTGAGTCGGCGCACGCCATGTATGCGTTAAGCAAGCTCATTTTGGGTGACGTTTGCTTATAACAACAAATAAACTTTGCAAACCGTTGCTTAGCAACGGTCGGTTGTTATTAACATGGCGGAATAAATTGCCTGTCAAATTAAAAAGTATTTTAATATATTAATATATATCAACAATATTACAAATATGAGAAAAAAAAAGTAGCCTATGTTCATCCGAAGACCCTCAAGTATCTCTATATGAGTATTTTATCGCAATTGAATTAGCGGTTTGGCCCTGATTGCGTAAAAGATAGACAGACAGACAGACAGACAGAGTTACTTTCGAATTTATAATATAGGTATGGAAGGTATGGATGTTATTTAGCTTCACACTGTGTCTGTACATAGCAGCAACTTAGCGTTAACTATTTCCCATTATTATACTTCCGTTCCCACTTTTAGCCGAATTCTTGAGGCATTGTGTGTTTTATGGCGGAATTCAACGCCGCGCTTTGCTTTGTTACCAGAGCCCTCGTTCTGAAACAATCCGAACCAGGGTCAGAGTCCGAATTCCGGATTCGAAACTTCCTTCCTTCCTAAGTCCCTTGTAATTTAAAAGACGAAAATGTTATAATTAAAAAATTTGAAAAGTTTATAGTCTTTTAATCTTGACTTTCCGTCTTTTTTAGGTCTACAGAAAAAAAATGTACTTTTATTTGTTAATTCTAATGATATTTACGCTCTCCAACTCCGCAATTCAGATATCAAAGGTCGGCTTGAAGAGATTGAAATACCTCCCTTTGTGCTTAACGATCGCTTTGGTTATACGTATTTAAGATATTTGTAGATGCTTCTTACATATCGGGGGAAAACAAATCTTTTATTAATTTCTAATGCACATTAATGGAAAATTGTACTCAATATCATTAAAAAAATCTACTTGTGGCATAATGAGGAAATTAAAGTAATTCACTAGCTAGATTGGGAATCGAACCCACAAAAGAGTTTACTGTCAGATTCAATCCCACTGCGCTATGGCTGTGATAGTACATACTTGGGAATGTTTTTTTTTGTTCTTTAGCTTCACGCTGTATTCCGCATAAGTAGGCAGAAGGTTCCCCGTTCCCATTGAGAGACTTCTGATCTTGATTTTCCGTCAAATTCTCGAGATATTGCATAGCGGAACTCAACGCCGACCAATGTTATGTCACCAGAGCATAAAAATGAAAATATTAAATATTTCATTACCCCCAAATGGGAATCAAATCCCCAACCATCATGTTTACAGTCGCATGTGCCTCTGCGCCACGACGACCTCGTGTGCTGTGTTAATGAAGTGGCTGTAATAATGCCTTGTGAATGCTTAAATATAAATAAAAATAACAATCGATTATAAATAATTGAAGACGAAATTTCGACCACTTAATATCTTAAAAACGCTAAAAATAGAAAACAATTTTCCGGAGAAAAGTTAAAAAAGATTATTCTGAAACGAATAAAATTAGAAATGTTATTATTTTTGTATTTCAATATGCATTAAGGCGTAAGAAGCCCCGCGTTCATTGGTTCGTTTAATTTTAAAACTTTAGTGCTTGCAATCTCCATATTGAAAAGTTTGTTTAAAGTTATCTTGCTTCTAAAGAATAGGGAATTGGACAAATTTATTTTTAATAATAAAATATGTATTTATAGTTGGGTAGGCAGCGAGAAGTAGTGTGACGACACTCCGTTTCTAATTTTACACCCAATTTTATAGGCGCATTTTTTTGAGTAGCGGAACTCAACGATGTGTTTGGCAACAAAAACATAAATATATATAATACTTCCGCAACAAGTGGGAATCGAACTTACAACCTGTCACATTTACAGTCACAAGCTTGTGGTAAATTAAAACAATATATAACAGAAAAAAAAAACATGAACGCAAACTCAACCACAAATAGAGAAAAACCCATTAAAACCAAAAATATCTTAAAATGCAATACTAAAATAAACTTTTTCAATTTCTAAAATCCTATACAGAATACCCATCAAAATATTTTCTCTTATAAATCTCGATACGAATTCAAAATTGAAAATTAAAAATGCAAAGTATGCAGCGAGGAGAACGAGATATATCGTCCAGTAGAGGTAGAAGCCGCACGAGATAGAAATGCTGACCGTTCGTCGTGCAACGAAAGCAATGATTGACGATCCCATTACATTGAATTTTCTACTATTTCTGACTAAATTGGACTAGAATCTAGGCTAGTTTTAGTTTTTAGCCTATTTAGAAATTTGGATGGTTGCTTTAAATCAGTATCATTTAATATCGTTATCATCATTTCTTCATTATCATTATCATCATTTCTTTATATAATAGTATAGTCCTTTCATTTTAGTATTTCAATTGAAATACTGAAGAAATGACTAAAAAATTGATAGATTTTTAGTCAAGAAAGCTAAAATTGGCTGGTTAATTTAAATAATTTCTACAGTGTTTCAATAATCAATTTAATAATTTTCCGACTATAAAACTTTGAATGTAAAATAAAAATAAATAGTTCAATATTTATATTACATGCGTGATGTTTGTATCGATTTTTATTAACACTATCCCGCACATAGAAGAGTAGGCAAAAAGAACCTGGTAACCTATTGTAAAGATGATCTTAATGGGAGCGGACTTTCGTTACTCCGTTTCAGAAGTCAACGCCGCGCTTTACCTCGTTACCATACCGGGAAAATGAAAATATAAAATATTTTTCTTCGCTTCTTATATTTAAAAACATTATTACATTTGCAATCTAACCTAATTTGAAGTAGAAATATGCTTGAATTGAAAATAGAAAATGTTCATTTCATTCAAATAAGAAATAAAGTCAGCGTTTGTAAGGGAAAGTATAATATACCTTCTATGAAATGTACAACTCTTAGAACTAAGATTTAATATTTAATAACTAATGTATAACAGCGCAGTAGCACAAGTATGTGCCTGTAAAAGCGATAGTAATGGCTTCCATTTCTACTCGAGGAAATGAATAATGAATTAATAAATATTTTCATTTATTCGCTTTAGGACTAAGACAAAAACGTCGCTTTGCGTTTCACAATTTAACACGCAATTTCGCGGAAAGTGGAGAAAAGAGTGTCTTAACACTACGTCCCCTCCGCCTACCCTACTATATCCGGCATACAACATGTAGCTGAAAAAAAAAGTCTATTGATTTAGAAGACGCCAAGTCCTAGTGGTAATATGTCTGATTGTAAACGCGATAGTTAAGGGTTGGGTTCTTACTCGAGGTATTTTACATTTCCTTGCCTCAAACAAATGGTGGCGTTGGTATCCGCTACTTAAATGTCTTATACTTGACTATTTAAGTACCCTGGTACACTACCATTACTAACTGTAAAAAAAGACATACTTAACAAAAAAAAAATTCAGAATTACATTAACAAAACGAAATAAAAGGTTTAAAGAATTTTAAATGAAGCCGTCTCATCAGTTAACTCGAGCGCACCTCCCGACACTCGAGCGCGTGACTACGCATAGTATTTAGCACTTTATTTTATTTTTTCTTAATCTAATTGGATATTATACCTAGAATGAATAACAAGAGGGTGGTGAAAATGTAAATAGTTTAGGGTATTTTTTTCAGCTTCACGCTGTATCCCGCACACGGCAGGGTAAGCAGAGGGAACCCAGTGTTAAGATTCCGTTCGCCGCTTCGCCGCGACACTGGAGTGAAGAAAATATTAAATATACATAATTTTACTTAAGGAATATGAATTACAATATGTATGGGAGGAACCCACACACCCACTTGTCGCGCTTACAGCCCAATGCTTGTGCCACTGCCCCACGACTGACCTCACGCAAATGAAAATAATTGACATAATATAATTATTTTGAACCCATAATCAAAGCGTTTACCATCACACGATATACCACTGCGCTACGATGGCTTCGATGATGACGGCTAGTGATAATTCATATTTTTTTTAGCTTCACGCTGTATCCCGCGTTTAGCAGGGTAAGCAAGTAGAAACGTGTTAAGGCACTCTATTCATCACTTTTCGTGTTGATTGACGGAAATAATAAGGAAAAACAAAGTACATCATCACAAAACAATATTATCGTATTTATATTTGATTATCACCATTTTACATAATAAAATTGAAAAGTTAATTTCATGATATAAAATGGCTGACTGCAAATTCGCAGCGCTAACTTATTTGTGTTAAAACTTAAGAAATTTCCAAGTCTTTTGTAACAATTTTCAATTATTTCGTCAAATACCTACAGAATTTAAGAAGAAGATAACAAAGAATAACAATGATGTTAATTTTGCTTTTAATTTTATATTTTTAATGAAATAACTGTAATATTAAAAAAATCGAGATATTTATTTTCTAATAGTTTCCATCGCAATCGAGATATTTATTTTCTAATAGTTACCATCGCAAGCTTAAGATAGATAAACAAGATAATAAAAAGATTGATAAACCTCTCTTTACCTCGCACAGTCGGTTAAAAATGTTTAAATGAAACAAAGCCAATATTCATTTAAGTCTTATTGGCATAAGATCGAAGCCCTACGTAAGGCTGAATCGTAAGTAGATTGATTTCCACTCGGAGACAAGGCCATTTTACGTATAAAATTTCAATATCACTGTTAAATGAGATTTCTGAAAGGGTGCGCACGTTTCTAGTAAATGATATTGCATTTAATTATTTATTTTTTTAGCTTCACGTTGTATCCCGCACATAGCAAGCTAGATAAAGGGAACCTGGGTACATAATGTTAGGACAAACCGTATCCTTTGCCCACTTTTCGCCGAATTCTAGAGGCATTATTTGTTGAGTGGCGGAACACAACGCCGTGATTTGCCTCTGATTAAAAAATGAAATGAACATATGAAATATTTCATTTCTTCGACTGGGCTTACAGTCGCACGCAGGTTCTTGTAATCATACGTTTTCTTATAGAATATAGGTTTTCATATAGAACAGCTCACGACACTTTCCCATTTTTCGCTCGAATTCGAGACATTGCATATAGAGTGGTGAAACTTAACGCTTTGTTTTATCATAGTAGATCTAGGAAATAAAAATAGATGCAATCTCTCGGATTGAATACAGTCAGATCCCACTGCGTCAGAATAGCCGGATTTTTTAAAAATTAAATAATGCGGTAAACAAATGAACTATTAGGCTTAGAGTATTTAGATAACTAACAATCTGTAGGCACATGGCCCAAGTGCGATGGTTGGGTAGTCGATTACCTCTCGAGAGAATGAAATATTTAACATTTTCTTATTCATTTTGTGTCCAGATTTCCCTTATCCTAACCTGCTATGTGCGGGATACAGCGTGAAACTAAAATAATATAATTTGTATCTAAACTATAAGAAAAATTATTAAAAAAAAACAACAAAGTATAAAACTACTAAAACACATTTGGAAAAGGTAAAGGCTTTTGCAAACAAGATTATAATCATATGTAAGCGGCAAAGGTTCGTCGCTATCCTCGTGGTTTACCTTAAACTAACATTTTTCAAGATCAACTTTGACATTTCATTTAAATAGATGTCTAGAATGATTTTATAACGATTAACGATCTAAGAGAATCCGTCGTGGCGCAGGGGCAAATGTGCCACGTGTGGTTGTGGGTTCGATTCCCGCTCGGGGGCATTAATTTCATTTTCTCGCTTTGGTAACGAAGTGAGGCGTAGCAATGTCTTAAGAATTCGGTGAACACCAGGTTACTATCCACTTTTAAATATAATTTTTACTTTGCTCGTTTTTTGTATATAGCAGAGTAGGCAACTGAGAAGTGATAAATAACTTCATTTTATGCTTATGAAAAAATTCATTTGAAGAATTTTAAAACTCAAATACAGTACTTAACGCCGCTTTTTGATTCTTGCAAGACAAGAGATATGGTTATAACATAAATATTAATAATTTCTCCAAACGATAATCGAACCTACAAACACCGCATCTACAGCAACCCACGAATGCGTCTATAATACATCATCGGTTTCACGCTGTATCCCGCACACAGCAGGGTAGGCAGAGGGAACATAGTGTTAAGACACTCCGTTCCCCACTTTCTGCCAAATTCGGGAGGCATTGCGTGGCAGAATTTAAAGCCGCGCTTAACCTCGACACCTGAGCGAAGAAATGGAAATATAAATTTAAGTAAATATTTCATCTCCTCGAGTGGGGATCGAACCCACAACCAGTCGGTTTTACAGTCACACCTCGTGCCGCTGCGCCACAACTGGCCTCAATCTATAATACAAATCATAATTTACAAAATATATTACCTAGCTTTTGCTATCAACGATTTTACAAGACACAAAATTTTACTAACTATAAAGTAAGAGAAATTCATGTGAAATCTCATCGTAACTTACATACTTTTATATGTAAAACGTGAGAGCATTGGATGTTGGGAATGCTGGTCTGGAGCTAAACCGCATGTGTTTCCGTTCATCGAGAATACGTACTTAACTACTAAATAGTTTAGAAACTTAGTTATTTAAGCGATTTTACGGTTAGAATGTATAGTGTAGAGTATGTGAGACTGTGAACGCGACAAGTTGTAGGTTCGAATTCCATTTGAGGAAAATAATTATTTCATATTTTCATTTTCCTCGTTCTAGTAAAAAAGATAAGCGCAGCGTTGAGTACCGCCAGTTAACACGGAATGCCACCAGAGTTCAGTGGAAAGTGAGGAACATAAGTTTTTTTTTTGCACAGTGTCTTAACAGTTAGGTGGTGGAACTCAACTCTGCGTTTTGTCTTGTTTACCTTTTACCAGAGCGACGAAGATGCAGATAAAATAATATTTTTAATTTATTTATTTTTAATTTTAATATTTATTATTGTTGAGACCGTTGTGGCATCAGGGTCACAAGAGTGTAACTAAAACGGAACGGTTGTGGGTTCAATCCCTACTCGGAAGAATAAATAATTAATTCTCCCGAGTTCTATTTAGGAATATTTTTACTTAAATTGAAGCTGATTTATGTTTTAATTTTTATCATTTATCTGCTCCTCATAGCATACCATACACCTGCTCAAACAGTTTACGATGAAATTTGATATAGAATTCTGGAACTCTCCAGGAATGTTTAAATTAGATTTCCCAGGAATGCTCTTTAATATATTTTTCATTGTTAAGTTATAAATTAAATTGTTACGGCTTTTGTTCTAAACTACTTGCAATGTTGTTTCATTAGAAATATTTTTATTTATTTTTCTCATGTTGTCTTTTTTTATTCTTCACACTGTATACCGCACATGTAAGGGTAGGCTGATGGAAGTTAATGATAAAATAACAATTCACCCAAAAAAGTTCTCTATTTTTTCCCTTGGGCGGAGCTAGAGATATTTTTCAATCGGGGTAGGAATGATTTTTTTCACGTTCCCCTGATATAAATGTAGTGAATTCACCAAACGCCCATGTTTCTCCAAATTTAGACTTTAGACTGTATATTGTGTAGCGCAACGTCGCTCTGTAACTACCACAGCGGAAAAAAAAATCTTTACCCTGTGTGGGGATCGAACCCACAACCATTACGTTTGCGATTGGTTGTGCCTGTCCTACAATGGCTCCCAAATATTTACATTAGAGGCCAGTCGTGGTGCAGGGGCACACAGTGTGACTGTAAAATCGACTGGTTGGGTTCGATCCCCAATCGAGGAAATGACATATTTACTTAAATTTATATATCCATTTTCTTTACTCTGGTTTTGAAGCAAAGCGCGGCGTTGCTGCCTCTCTACCTACCCTGCTGTATGCGGGATACAATGTGAAGCTGATAAATTTTTCCACTTCACGTTTTATATAGTAGGATAAAAAAGAACATACCTGTTGTAAACATATCGTCCATTTTCTCTTATTTTTAACCTACATTAATAATTAATTTCTACAATGTCAGTCAGCAAAGCCAAATTCTATTTAACTTACATTGCAATTGCAACTGACATGACTGACTGACTCATGTTGATTTTAAAGCAAACATAATACTCCGCTTATTGACAGCGCTAAGCAAATAAGGGGTGGTTTCGACTGTGAATACACTGCTTTAATGTTACAAATTAAAAAAAGGGTCGAATATCTATAAAGTAAATTTAGTAATGAATAGTGAGTTATATTGATTTTGGATTAAATTGGAAGTGGGTCCCTTTCAAATTGTGTACTTGTAACTTCCTATATAATAGCTTCGCTTTATTTCGCCATAGCAGAGGGAACTTGAGAAGGAGCGGCGGAGCGGGGAATGGAGAGTCTCAACACTAGATTCCCTCTGACTGGATACAGCTTGAAGTTTATGTTACATAGATTTTCACCATTAAACTTATTATATATCTATTCATATAGTAGTGACCTGCTTCATAAAGTACTAATTCTAACCAGATTTAAAGTACGCAATATATTTCACAATAAACATAGGGGCCGTTCAAGTATTACGTAAGCACTGTAGGGGGGCGGGGGGGTCTTGGGTTTGCTTATTTTTGACGTTTTCAATGAAATACTTGTAAGAGGATTGCTTATTTTTGATGACATAGGAGAGGGGGGGGTCAATAATTGCAAAAAAACTGCTTACGTAATACTTGAACGGCCCCATATCCTTTCTTGGAGATTGAACATACAACTATTGTATTGTAATACAAGTCCTGACAGCGCCATAAATATATAACTTAATCCAATTCTATGCATTTTTTAATTACTAAGACTCCGCTAACTTTTTGTTCGTCTGTCACCACGCTGTATCTCACGAACAGTGATCGTTAGACAGTTGAAATTTGTGAAGATAATGTATGATGAAGCCGCGATAACAATAAATAATAAAATATTTAAGAGGGCTCCTATACAACAAACATGATACTTATTAAGAAAACATATAAAAATTTGAACGTAGCGGAATTTGAACTCGCGCCTCTTTGGAAACCGTCCAAGCGCTCTGACCAACTAAGCCATACGTTCTCATCGAGCTACGTCGAAATTCTTATACTCTTGTTACAACTTATTTATGTTGTTAGCAGATAGACGAAATCAGACATTATCTAATTTTATTCTTTAAGTTCTGTTTCTGGTACAATAATAATTCATCCATTTAATTATTCCTCCTAAACTAGTGTAGGTAGTTTTTTTTAGTAAACTGTTTATAAAATGAGCGTCGGCGTGATTCCTTCAAAGATATACATACTCGTATGTGGTTCATTGACTGTAATGTTATTGTTACACCTTTACACAGTAGGTATTCATGTAAATATCTAGTATTAGGGCTTGTTTAATTTACTATTAATTAAAATAGTTTTGGTTTTTAAAGATTTTTTTTAAGTAGCTCTTGTCACCACAGTTTTTACACAGAGTTTCTTCGCTTAGTTGCAGAGCTCAACTCCGCGTTATGTCTTTCAATAAAAATAATCCAAGAATGGTAAGAATAAAATAAATATATTCAGTTTTTTATATTTTTGCTTTTATCGCCTGTAACGGTATACTCAGATTTATTTCAATGTACTTATGATGATGTAAAGAAGAAACCTAATGTTCTAAGACATTTCGTCCCCCCTGCATCTTCAAAGTTTCAATACATTGTGCGCTGAGTAGCGGAACTCAATATCACTCGTTGTCTTGTTAGGAAAGTAAAGAAAAAAAACTCATTCCTTCGGGTGGGATTCAAATCCATTACAGTCACGTTTTTTTTCAGACACTGTCCCACTAGGTTTCGTTCTTTTCCGTTACTTATTCGGTATATTAAACGTGACAGCCCTATAAGTTTCGTTTGTGTTTATGCGTTTGCGCACCGGTGGTCGACTGATTGATCTATAGACTTCAGCTAAATAGAAAAAAATACTTATATGGTACATCTAAAACTACTGCTAATTTGACCGAATGTGCTGTTTATGCAATAATGTAATTTGCAAGTAATAGAGTCCTATAACCTAATAATTAGTAGTCTAGTAGTAGGTAACAACAAAATGTACTGTAATAGCTTTTTTTAGCTTTACTCTTTATATCTTACAGAGTAGCCAAAGAGAATGGAGCGCCAAACGCTACAATCTTTCCATATCTCAACCTCTTCATACAGCCGTCAGGGGCTCTACATCATGAGGACATTCTGCTTTTTACATGACCTTCCTCCAGTATCATTGGTCTGCTTCCAAGATAAATCCAGGTCTTCCTCCACCACAGTCATTCACTATCTTAAAAACGGTAACTACCCTCTAAAGTCTAATACATTTTAAAGTAATTGTTCGTACATCAACTAATGTGCGTGGCGCAGTTCCGAAATTTTCGCTCGCGTTCAACGGTCGAGTGGGCTTTAATCTACTCTACTGTTCATTTTTCCATACGAAAAATACAACGAAATCCATACTTTATAACAAGAAGAATAAAGCTTAGAATCCCTTACGATAAACTCTCAAGAGTCCACATTTCGCATTTCGCTGATATTTACAATGAGTCGTGGTGTGTCGATGCACTTAAAATTGATTGGATACATATTGCGTTCAAATATATATACATTTTATATTATTACTTTCTATAATCTTACATCGGCTTCACGCTGTATCTCGCACATAGCGGGATAGGCAAAGGGATTCTAGTAACCTAGGCTTAAAATACTCCGTTCCCATTAAAATACTTTCGTTTTCCCACTTTCCACCGAATTCTGGACGCATTGTGTGTTGAGTTGCCGAACTCAACTCGTTATCAGATCAAGGAAATAAAAATATTAAATATTTAATTTCCTCAAGTGGAAATCAAACCCACAACATGTCATGTTTACAGTTCAACTTGTTAAAATAATGAAATATCAAAAGATTTTTTGAAGAAATTTGGCTTCAATTATAAATTACAAGACTAGGTACTTATTTACGTAGATCAACTCTCTTTTTGGTTTAAAGTGAGTAATATACTTATATCGATTGTTAGGAACGTATGAAAAAGAATATAAAAGGATATTATGAAAGATCCAGAAGAGAGATTTCTTAAACTTTAGTTTATACATTAACAGAACTCAACGGTAAACCAGACCCAATAAATAAATCAGCGTCACACTATATCCCGCACACAGCAGGGTAAGCAGAGGGAACCTAGTATTAAGACACTCCGCACTCCTATAGACGTGATGTGATTATTTCCTCACTTTGGTAGACAGGGCGTGGCGATGAGTACCGCTACTCGACACGCATTATCTCAAAAATTGAGGAAAACGTGGGAAAAAGAGTGTTTGTACACTTTATATAATCGTTTTTACATATCCTGATGTACGAGAAGTAATGTTAAGCTTCTTTTTTTACAAAATATAATAAAAAATATGCAAAATTGGCATTTTTTTACAAATCCAGCAAAGAGGTTCGACAGTATACGCACCTACACAAACACATACATATATTCGTGTTCAAACGATTTAAATTTCATGGCGTCAACACACGATGCGGGCATTTCATATAAAAAACAACTAAAAATGTGCGGTGCCCAAATAAGCGTGGGGCTCAGCTGTTACTTTTAAACCTTCAATATTTTTTTTATAAAAGTTTTGTCACGTTGTATAAAAAATTATATTTTTTTAGTTTTTTTCTTTCATCTGTACTCCATACTAATATTATAAAATTAAAGAGTTTGTGTGGAGAAGTGAAACTACACACTAGGTTTCCAGGTTTCCTTTGCCTACCCTGCTATGTGCGGGAAACAGCGTGAAGCCAAAAAAAAGTATAAACACTCGTTAGAGAAGCATTTCAATCCGCTACTATCGCTTCACTTTCGATTAAAAACCAACACAAGTTGCTTACTAGTATAATAATAACTTATTCCCTTTTTTCATATACTTATTTAACTACTAAACTAAAGTATACAAAAAAAAACCTATACGCAATTCTATGTAACTATAGTCTGTACTTGCATTTAGTAATGTGAGAACTTATTAAATACTCACAAAATAGTGAACAATTTCTGTAAAACGTGGAATTCCAGCACCGTTGAAATGGTTGTACAAACTTAACCCGAATTCAGGCGTAAGCAAAACTAAAACAAATGCACCTTAACGAGCGTTTCCTGCTAACCAGAAAGGTAAATAGAAGTTTAAAAAAGTTTAAATACTCCCTACGGGGTTAAAAAGTTGAACCTTTTTGTGTAATTGTATTATCCTATGGCTGGATAGTGTTCGATTGGGATAATGTATAAAGTATTATTAATTCAGCTTCACGCTGTATCCCGCACACAGCAGGGTAGGCAGAGGGAACCTAGTGTTAAGACACTCCGTTCCCGAAAGTATATATATATAAGTAAGCATAAAGTATTATTAATAACATAAGTATAATACGATTTTTTTAATATTTTAGAAGTTTTATCGCAATATCCTAATTTTTTTATCTATTTTCGAAGGAGTTCATTTACATGCGGCTACTTCACTGTGATTAAATAAGAATACCTAGGAGCAATGTATGACATGTAATGTCATATTATATCTATTTGAACTAGTATTTTACCCAGTATATAACATAAACATATGTAAGAATAATACTAAATATAGGTAGCTATCTACATTTTTATACCTAAGACATAAAAGAAACTAAACTTAAAAACTAGTCTAGACTCGTAGATGTTCGTGCAGCTCGGGGCATTAAATTGATAATTCTAAAATCAAAACTTTTCCAAATACAATACTATTATTCAAGTAATAACATTTTATTGACTATAAAAAAAACAATTTATTTTGTTTAAAATTTTATAATAACGAATCATTTTCATCAAAAAATCTCTATTCTTCGATCGCAGCATGTTAGGCAAAGAGAACCACGCACCATCCAATATTCAACACATTACGTCTTTTGAGGCGGAACTCAACACCGTGTTGTTTTCTTACAAAAAACGGAAATAATTCATTCTCTTGAGTTCGAATCGATCCCGTTAGCTTTTTGTTTAAGTATAATATCTATATAAAATATCTATATAAAGTAACTACATATATGTATAAGCAAGATTGGAACGTGTTAATTGCTTAAGAATTTAATGTGAGAAAAAAAAAAGGTTTATTCTTCTTAATTAGCCTTAGTTTTAGAGTAGATATATATAAATATAATTCCAAAATTTTATAAAGTCAATATCAATCATTACAATATCGCATATAATGGTATCGTTACAAGATCGAAAATTATTCTAGAAAGAAAAGAATCAATTAAAATTTTACTTCTTTACAATCTCATACGATCAAGGCAATTAACTATAAATACACTATATTTCTCCTATCATATATCAATAAAAAAAATATGTAATGATTAATTTAGGCCAGTTGTGGCATAGGGGTATAAGCGTGTGACTGTGAACGAGGTGTGTTCGTCTCTCTCCATCTGCCACTCAACACACAATGCTTCCAGAATTTGGTGGACAGTGAGGAGCGGAGTGTCTTAACACTTGATTCCCTCTGCCTATCCTATTAAAAGCGGGATACAGCGTGAAGATGACTAATTAAATAATAATAGCATCATTTAAAAACCACACATTTTTTTTCTACAAAACAAAAACATATGTTAAACGCATGCCACTTCTTCATTCTCACATCAAGTGGCCACCATACAAAATTTATCTCTACACGATATATACGACACAATCGTCAGCTTTTGCTCGCGCGAACAATGAACCTATTGAAAACCGTTTGGAAAACGCACAAAGGTATGTTTACATTGAAATGGCGAATTTACCTGAACTGGCAAATTTTGGTACCGTGACAGCTTGTGGGCGGGACGACGTGTCAATAACGTGTTCTGTTTGGCTTAGTGATATCTATTCAATGTGTATGGTTGAGGTTCTGAGGCGGAGGCGGTTTTCACTGCTCAATTCTTTAATGGTTACGGGTCCGAACCTCTTTCGGGGGAGGGGTTTTTTTTTCGTTTCTTTACTCTGGTAATACGATAAGAGAGGGACAGTTAGTGAACGGAAGTTAATTTGTAACTGTAACTAATATAAAAAGAAAGTGGAGAGCGGAAGAGATAGGTTCCCTTTGCCTACTCTGCTTTATAAGTAAGATATACAGCATGGAGAAAAAAAAATTGAATACCGGTATTTGTTAAAAATATAATAGAAAAAAACCATCCATCCGTTTTGATCATTAATGTTAGGATTTGTAGAATCTACCGCCAAACTTAAATACAACGTAAAAACATTAAAAAGCACAAAATGAAAGTAGTAATTAGAAACTTTACTAATAAATTGAGCTTTTATACGTTTAAAGCTGATGCCGAATTATTTTTACCTCAACAGCGGAAGGGTCTGGAGGGTTGAAATTTCAAAGCGAAGGATTACATCAAAGGCCTTTGTTTGCATTCCAATACCAAATGTTATTTTCAATCTAGTAATAAAAAATATGTTATATTCAACATTTTTTTTGTAGCTTCACGCTGTATCCCGCAAATAGCAGGAGGCAGAGGGAACTTTATCTTAAAACACTGTTCTCCACTCACTACCCATTTTTTAAATTGTTTTATTGCATGGTGACGGAACCCAACTTCTCGTTTTTTCTTGTTACCGGAAACGATGAAATGAAGATAATTCATTCCTGTAAACAGAAATCGAACCCACCAACGTCGCTCTTACAATCAGACACCTAATATTACATCTAATTCTTTTTTCTAATTTAAATATTTTTTTTAGCTTCACGCTGTATCCCGCACATAGCATGGTAATCAGACGAAACCTGGGGAACAAGCTTAAAGACTCTCCGTTCCCTTTAAGACATTTCCGCACAACAAGAATTCAGCGGAAAGTGGAGAATTCTTTATTAATTTCTTTGATAAATAGTTAATTTCCATGTAAAAATTGGCAGAGACTATGTGGACACAGCTTAAAACTACCACACTAAAACGTCAATCATGAGGGGTCATGCATACAGAGAGGAGGACCACCAAAAAAATCGCACCCTCGAATAATAAACAAAAGGAACCAATTGGATCCTTGTACAATCGATATTTGAATTTTTTATAAAGCTCTCCGCGCACTTTGGGCATAATATAGTTCGGTGTAATTGAATTTTCTATAGCTGGGCGTGAAATTTGAAGAAGTTCAACGGGATTACCGATTTGTTTGTTGTATTTTTTATGCTTATAATCTTTTTATTGTAGCTGTTCCGACGAAATTTGAAAGTGGTTGTGTACACGATGGTTACAGGTTCAATCTCCACTTTGAGATTTTTTTTATTTAAAAACTGGTAACATTAGAATTGCGTCTGTGATGTATTAAAATAGCACTTAAAGTGCTTCTAACGTGGAAAATAACTATATTTTTTTGTCTTTGCAATATTTTTTAAATTGTTTTTAACTAATTTATCAACTCAAACCTGTTCCTGAGATAAATAGATTGAACCAAACATATTTTAGAATATTAAGCATAGATAGTATAAACTAGTGTAGATATCAAACTCAAAAACTTTTAAAATTTGTCAAAATTCATACACTAGAAATCGAGATAGCAGCTGTGCAAGTTTTCCACTGTAAAGTTTTTAATGCCAGCAAGGTACGTGATGTGGGAACTGACAGGCGAGTTGGTGGCCCAGTTGTTATAAGATACTTATGTTTCAACTTCTAGACTCGGAGAAGTCGTTTAAGCTTATAAGTTTATTTTATTCTTTTTTTTAGCTTGGATTTTGTGAAAATAACTGTCTTTTTTTCCAGCTTCACGCTTTATCTTACATAAAGCAGAGTAGAAGTACTATTAAGAAGACACTTTCATTCTCCATTAGAGTAGTAGAGTAGAGTAGTAGAGTAGAATAGTAGTAGAGTATTCTAGAGGAATTTTATATTGAGTGACGGAACTCAACGCCGCGCTTTGACTTTGATAACAAAGTGAGGAAACGAAAATATTAAATATTTCATTCACCCGAGTGGGAATTGAAGTCACATCCGTCGCGTTTTCGCGTCGTCGAAAAATTTGGTTTGCGCACTTTACAGTCACTTTGCCCTTTCGCCACGGCCTCATATAAAAACAGCTTCACGCATACAGCAGGGTAGGCAGAGGGAAGACACTCCGCTCCCCACTTTACCTAGTGTTAAGACACTCCGCTCCCCATTTTTTGCAAAATTCTGGAGGCATTGCGTGTTGAGTGGCAGAACTCAACGCCGCGCTTAGCCTCGACATTCTATCAAAACATTTAGTTAATACGAAAAAATGGGTTGTTATAGTATCTGATATTTACGTATAACTAATCAAAAAGCAATAAAATAACTTATAAATAAGAAAGAAAACTTGCAGATTGTGAAAATACAACATAATTTTGTAACAAAAGTGGAGTGTCCTCCAAAAAACAATGTCCAAGAGGGTCGTTTCAAAATTTGGCTGTTGACACATTTACTTGGTGTGAATAGTGAACAATTTGGCTTGCGCGCTTTACCTAAGCCACTGTTAATTGGTTTAACCCAAAAAAACTCCTTTTTAATAAAAAAAATGGAACGTAGCAGGATTTTCAGATTTGGTACCTTTTAATCTAGTTTTTTTTATATTTTTTGTAATGTTTACATGAAACTAATTGTTTTGTAGCGTAGGCTTTTTGGACTTTTATCAAAATTTGTAGACATAACTTCAATTTTAGAAATATTGTTATAAAATAACATATAATAGTAGGTAAATTCACACTTAAGCAAGGAAAGTAATATTTTTGAAACTTTTAAAAAAGGAAATCACTCGTGTCAAATATGTACCTATTTTTGGATTAAAAGACCATATTATAAATTAGAAAAGCTTTTAAAGTAGAAGTGGACTTACAGTTTCAGAGGCCATCATGCCGCAGGGGCACAAGCGTGTGACTGCAAACGCGACGGCTGTGGGTTCGATTCCTATTCCAGGAAATAAATTACTTAAATGATAATTTAATTCTCCTCGTCCTCATATTTTCTTTTCTTATTAATATACTTGAAATAGAACTCACATTCATGTGAATTCTACCTATTCATAAATGCTGTCTTTTTTCCTTTACAGTAGTTTTAATGTGAAACGAATCTGTTTTACGTCCGCAGCTATTCTTGCTGATAGTAAAACGCATAGCGCGTAAACTACAAATGTCTTTGTAAATAATAACATGTTGGTAAATCATAAAATGTGTGAGGTCTTTCATTTTGAACTAGCTTTTCCATGTGGATTTGCCTGCGTGGTCAAAGTGGATGTAAATATGAGAGGATTTGGGAACCTATTTTTTTTTACTTCACGTTGTATCCCGCACATGGCAGGGTAGGCAGATGGAATCTGGGCACCTAACGTTATGACAATTTTATATATTACTCTCCGGTTTCCGCCATAAGCTTGAGGCAATATGTGAGTGGCGGAACTCAAAATTAGAAAACACAAAAAATATTTATTCAATTTGAACTAGCAAACACATAATATTTCGGGTAATTAGCGCGCTCAAGCAAACGCACTCTTTATCTTTATAAAGCTTAGTTTCGGAGAATAGATACTTTAGGTTTATATACATAAGTAAAGCAACTCCCGGTTTTTTAGACCGTACTACACGAGAAATCATTTTAAAATAAATATTCGTCAATTTATTAATTTTTAAATCAAAATTCTGATATTCTCATTTATCGCAAATATTTGATGCAACAAAAAGATCTACAGGTAGGTCTAGTAATTAAAAATGCCTTTCAATAGGGACGCACCTCTGCTTTGTGCAGGTACGAGATTCAAAGCATTCTGATTTTCCAATAAATAAGAAATAAAAGTTAAAAAATGCTAAGATTCCAATATATTTTTTTAATTTCATAATTATGAGATAATACCTACCTAAAACTTGACAGAAACTTGGCAAACTACTTTTTTTGGCATTTTATTGGATTTTTTTTAGATTTCTGCTATATATCTTCCGTATATAGCTAGCATATAAGTTGCTCAATTATATTTTATCGAACTTATTTAGTGTTTGTTTTATTTCAATGAAAAAAAATCCAAATAAAAAACATTGCAAAAAAATAAATATTTTATTAAATTGGCTGATATTTTAGCATGTATGGAAATTGTATTTAAAATGATAATGTTATTATAACGCCAAATTAATGAGCCGATGAGAAAATAGATAGTGGTGTGGTACATGCGGGCGAAGCCCCGGACGAGTGACTAGTATAATATAAAATTTTCTAAAAAACGTTTTTTTTTATAACATTCATTTAACATAGGTATATATATAAGTAGGTTAAGGACAGGAGCACGAAGAGAAAACTTCTCTAAGTTTCTACGAAAACCGGAAAAGACGGAATATTCCACTTTACTATTTAAAATCAACGACAACAACTACAACTACTCGTATATAAAGCCAACTAAACTTGACAGTGCAAATTAAAAACGACGAATGAAAGAAATGTAAATAAGATATTTTTATCCTAATAATCCCACGTCTGAAGATGACATTCCTATCCTTCCAAGAGCTCCTTTACAAATGTACCTAGCCCTACCCTTTTTCTGTGCGTAATTATAACATTTTAAAAGTACAGGTTTTTTTATAATTATTTTATTCATTCATTCAACATAATGGTTTAATGTATATTTATTATATTTGAACAAGTTGCTTCTTCTTCTCTATATATAAACTATTGAAGTTTTTTTAATTATTTTTTTCTACTAAAGTATAAAAATACGCGCAAATGTGTCCAGTTAAGTTGAAAGGCTGGAAACAAGGATTATTTCGAGTTAAATTTGAACTGTTTATTATATTTGTATGAAATTTCGCATACTCATAAAGTCTCATTGCTTGTATTGTATTTAAAATATTTCAAGTTAATAATTTTGCTCAAACAAATATTAATGTTAAGCATTTAAAAATTTAAAAGTTTCACATTTGTGTTTTTATGGTATTCTTTTCTTAAAAAGTAAATTAATATTCTTATTAATATTTAATATGATTTTATATTTACAAACTAGTCTTGATAGAAAAATCTTAATGTAATATTATTTTTATTTACTAGAAAAATATACAACGAAAAGACAGAAAAAATTAAAATACTAAAAGCCTGATATAAATTTAGCTTAAACGGATTTGTATCTACTAAATTTAACAATATAATAATCGATTTATAGGTAAATATACATATTACATGGATATATTACATGGATTTTACGCTTCACCGTTAAAAAGAAGTCAGTACAAGTCGTTTTAAGAAATAGCCGCACATTAGTATGACGAATGTTGAAGACTGATTTGCATGTCATACAATAATTTAAAGTTACTTTACAATAGCTATAGTGTGTATGAAGGAAAATGATGTTTTTAAGAGTGTCTTTTTATAAAAGAAAATACCGGTCAAGCGCGAGTAGGGATTATAGTTCAACGGAAACGTAACTTATAAAAATTGACAAACTTTAGTTTGTGACGTATTTTCTCATTTTGTATGAAAATAACTATAAATATAAATTTGTAAAGTTGAAAATGTTGTATCGTTCTCTCATGGTTTTAGAATGAAATGAAACCTAGAAGTACAAAAATACGTTTACTTACAGTTTCAAACTTTCAATCCACTAATAAAAACGACAAAATTCAAAACTTAATTAAAAAAATATCGTGAAACAATACAACATACTAACATAATTGAGCGTCCAAAATTTGGGGAATAGTGGGGAACGGAGTGTCTTACCACTAAGTTCCTAGGTCCCCCCAGCCTTCTCTACTCTATGCGGAAAGAAAGATAAAAAATAAAAAAAAACGAAAACTCAACTTTATTTAGAAGTTAAGAGAGCGCTCAAATTGTCGACTAGACACATCGTCCAATTAGCGTTTAATTAATATAGCGTGACAATTTCAATCTCGCGTGAACTCGTTATTTGTGATAACTATGCGGTTTTGCTCGAAATATGATTTGATCTTTAAATTATGTTACATATGCTGTTGTGCCTGTACTTGTAGCTTAGTGGTTGCGATGTGAAGAGACGTAGCTAGGTTTAAATACAGAATGGGAGAATATTTTTGTAAAATAGATAGTGTGCGAGGAATGGAGTGCTTAACACAAGGAGTACTCTTTTTATACCACGCTATACAGGGGTGCAGAATAAAGCAAAAAAACTTTTTCTTATTTTATTCTGATAATATAAAATTATTAACTTTATTTAGTAAGAACGTATTAAATTTACTCATAAAAGAATATTAACGGGGTGTAATTACAAAAATATAATTAAAAATCATAGTAACCCATTATATAAAAATTATGTTTGTACTAGTGAAATAAAATTCAAGATTATATCTTAAATTTTATAATCTTTTTTCCTATATCTAAAATTGTAGTATTATGGTACACCAAAAGACAAGAACTCTAATTAATTTCGTACAAAAAATGTACGTAACAAAAAAAATACGACACAATTTGGAGTTATCAAAAATGAGTTTCCCAAAGGAACTTTATAGTATTTCCATCGTTTATTCTCAACCATTATTTTCCGGTAAAACCTTCTCAAACGATAAATCACAGAAGTATACAGAAGTTTTTCGTAAATTTCCAAATGGCCCGAGAAGTTAGTTTTGCCAGTTGACATTACACTCGAAGAAAAATTATACTTATAAAATATGTTTAAATATATCGTTCATTTAGTGCAACAAAGACGGATCTGTAATTTTTGAAATGATATAGTCTTTTACATACATTGGTATATGTAATTGTTTTTTTAACAAAATGGCTATTACGTCATTACTGTACTACTTCACGCTGTTTCCTGCATTAAACAAGGTACGCATATAGCACAGGGAACCTAGTGTAAGGACGTTAACCACTTTCCTTCCAGTTTTCGAGATAATATTTGTTAAGTGGCGGAACTCAACCCTGCGCTTTGTCATGATACCAGAATAGTAGAAGACACATCACACATCACGTTTTAGTCAGACATTGTGCTGCTGCGCTACGATGGCCTCATAATCACAATATCATAAACGGGTTCAGTGCGCGAGGCGTAAGCTGGCTGAGCTTTGCCATAGCAAATGCGTAGGTTTTTTTTTTCTTCATTTTTGATGATGACTCATAAGTGATCACCAAAAATAAAGATAGAATATTTATTTAATAAATTAAACACAAAAAAAACTATTTAAAAATTCAATTCAATTTCAAATTTCAAAATATTGCTTTCACATTTTATGTAAATAGATAATTTTATTTAAAAAAAACATTAAACCTACTACAACCGCCTACAACCAACATCCAAATGAAGCCATTATCACAAAACCACCGTAACCCTACGACGTATAACTGAATACTTACCCGTCTACAGAACATTTAATACATTTTAAGTAAAGGGTTGCTCTGTAAAATGAATTCTACTTGTGAAATAAAAGAAAGAATTCACGCACGTCATCTAAAATAATGAAGAATGTAACTTAAATTAAACGCTTTTAGTAGTGCTGGATAGTAAATGAGATGTGTCATATGAAATCATTGTATTGTATAAAAGTATAAAATGAAGCTCGAGTCTTAACCACGCAGCAGATTTTAATGCAGTTTTCACTAATAGGTAGATAGAGAGAGTCAAGGGGAAGAGTGTTATCCGAGCGAGTGAAGCCCTGACTACAATATTAGTATATTTATATATAGTATTTGTATTATTTGTAGGTATGTAACGTTGTTTTAAAGGTTCCGTAAACCAAGAGGAAAAACTGTTATAGGATGACTTTGTTAAAGGTCTGACCGTCTAGGCTTGGCTTGACGTTCAGATCGTCCCTTTCGACGGCTGCAATGTGCCACCCGCCACGTGCACCGTACGAGAACCCAATGATAGGGCGGCCCAAGGCGACGCACCAGTGTGTTCGCGCTGGTGTGGTAAGTGACGACGAATGTAGCATTGGGCTGCCATTCAACACGCTATGTCCGGAATGGCGGTAAAGAGGAAGAGCATTCTCTTTGCGCCGTTCTCCACTTCTTAACCGACGACCTAGCGTCAACAGATGCGATTCCGTACGCTCGTTTGCGTTGTCTTTTCCATAAAAAATGACGTCTGTCTGTCTGTCAAGAGCCTCTATCTCAGGAATGCTTGGAGATATCGAGTTGAAAATCAAACCATATACTTAGATCTATAGCCCCATGAATTCCTGAATAACATGTATTTCTACATTTACTTAAAAAAAAAGATATGGCCGTTTATATAGCAAAAAACGCTTATTTCCACACTATAAAGGTAAAAAATTAATAATAGAGTATTTCTAGTTGACCTAGAATTAGTTCAGGAAAAAATCTGAAAATTATACATTTGTGGTTAAATCCTAATAAATAAAAGTTAAGGCTATTATTTTTTTGGGACAAAATTTGGTATTAAAGTTGATGATGATGATTCAAGTGAGATATAAGATGAAAGGGCTCTGGCCAAGCTTAGCTTGAATTTCAGACAAAGCCAAGACCTCCAATTTTTGTACGAAACCCTCGATGGGCGAACCCAACTCGCGCTTGCCCGGTTTTTGATAGTTCAATTCGCCTCTAGATTTCAAGACTTTACCATCTCCGTTTTGTCCAAATTCGAAACTTGCGCCGATCACTTTTAATAAAAAATATTTTTCTACTAGAAACGCCGACAATAGAGGCGGCTTCTAGTACAATTGGGTTTAATCAACATCTCAGTTGTTACTTACATTATTCATATGTTCTATTAAATGGAATCTACGACAGAAGTCATATTGAATAAATTAATTTAAAGCCTTATAAATCATATCATATTCAGTTCAAAGTAAGGAACGCCTACATTTTATTTCTGTCTATGATACTGTTTCTGACAAAACATGAAAAGATATAAATAATCTTATTTTTTTCCCTGTTCCTCAAATGTCTATGCTTTATAATAAAAATTATAGAAATATGTTTTTTTTTGTGTTTTACAAAAATAAAAAAAAATATATTTAAATTTTAATAAGTAATAATAAATATATGAAGCGTATACTTAACGAAACCCACTTAGTTAGAAATATATCGTTTATAAATTTTTCTCTTATATAAATTAAGAATATTTATATATTTTTTAACGTAGCGGGTATTTTCTTTCCTAAGTGTGAATAAAACTTTAAAAATGTTAAAGATAATCTCCTTTTATATATTTTTTTATTTACTTTAATATTTGTTGTTTTTGAGACATTGCGTGCTAAATGGTGGAACTCATCGCTGTGCCTTTTCTTTACTATATTAACTTATTACTGTAACTTCACGATACACCTTGCATAAAGCATGGTAGGCAAAGGGAACCTGGGAATCTAGTGTTAAGAAACATTCCTTTCATAGACACGTGGTTTCTCACTTTCTCAGAGGGAAGGAATAAAAATATAAAACATTTCATTCTCTCTAGTGAGAATCGAAACCACAACCGTCTCGTTTACAGTCATCAGCCTCATCTATACTAAATTAATACTTTCATATATTTTATTAAAATTTAATAAAATATAAGTAAATAAAATAAAATTGTTCACAAAAATAGAACTCACTACCATATAATTTTTATGCCTAAAAAATCTCTAATCTATCGTATACAAAAAGAGTGAATCGTTAGAAAGGCTTTTATTTCTGACATTAATAGGCTTATACGAAGCTCGGATTACGTACATCTGTCCGAATTTACTAACAGACGGATGTTCAGATATTTATATACATATAATATGTATTACAAATGTAATCCCTTTGAATTTTTGACAGTATTTTTTTAGCTTCACGCTGTATCCCGCTCACAACGGGATAGGCAGAGGGAACCTAGTACCCAGACTCTCCATTCCCCATTTTTCGCTGAACTCTGGAAACACTGCGTGTTGAATGGTGAAACTCAACGCCGCGCTTTGCCTCGACTCCAGAACGAAGAAATAAAAAATTAAGGGGAAATCGAACCCACTACCTGTCGCGTTGACAGTCACACTTTCTGCTTCTGCGCCACGACTAACCCCATTGTATATACATGCGGCCAGTACATGTTTTGTATAGTACAGTTTCATTAAATAAATATATTTAATTTGTTAAATAATATTAAACACCTACTGTAAGGCGGTCGAGGCGTAATGGTACAGCGTCTAACAGAAAATTGTGACGGTTGCGAATTCTATTTCAACTCGGGAGAAAGAACTGGCTTCCATTTCTCACGCTGGTAACACGACAAATCGAAATGTTGAGTTCCGTCACTCAACATGAAATGTCTCGAAAATTGGGTGGAAAATGGGATAAGGTTTTTTATCTCAACTCTAATTTAATCTTTTGTAAGAGCTAAGCTGTATTTTAGAATTTTTAAAGAACATTTTCTTCTTACATTATTTTAGTTCAGAGAAACTCTCATACTTCGGGAAAGCTTAAGATATTTGTCATTATTATTATTATTATAGCCTTCCTCAATAAAATAAATATCCAACAAAAAAAATGTTTTCATTCGAACTAATAGTTCCAAAGATTAGCGCGTTCAACCAAACAAACATTTTATCTTTAAAATATTAGTAAGTAATAATAAATAAGCAATGATGATAGAATATAATTTTATTATATAATAATTGACCCGCATTTTGAAGATTTGAACTTGTACCCTTTTTGATAATGCAACAAAGAACTATAATGAGCTATACGAACCCGTACGCTTACATTAAACCGTGACGGTGTTCACATTGATACGGTTGTTACAATTTTAAAATAAATAAATTAGCTTCACGCTGTAACCCACACAAAGTAGGGTAGGCAGAGGGAACTTAGCGCTAAGACACTCTGCCCCCCACTTTCTGTCAAATTCTGGAGGCATTGCGTGTTGAGTAGCCGAACTTAACGCCGCGCTTGTCCTCGACACCAGAGCGAAGCAAAGGAAATATAAATTTAAGTAAATATTTCATTTCCTCGAGTGGGGATCGAACCCACAACCAGTCGGTTTTACAGTCACACTTTGTGCCCCTGCGCCACGACTGGCCTCCTGTTACAATTTTGGTTATTTATAATCATTACATCGAAAATGTAAATGTGAAATGAGAGCCAAGTTAAATGTTAAGTAGTGTGTTGTTCTCGACTTCACTGATAGTATGCGAAAGCTGTATGATATTCAAACTTTAAATTTGACTTGGCTATTATTTACAAATATATACTAAATAATCTTTAAAAATATAGTTTATTAGAAATTACCATAGAATTGTAGAGTCGATATTTTATTAAGAAATATTTGTATTTCGATGTGTAATATTTTACGAAAACTGTGCGGACGTAGAAACATGAAATTTATCACAGTTTTAGCTAATATAAATAAGGAGTGCAGAATGCCCTTTTTTTAAAATAATGCATAAAAATATTAATAAAATAAATATAACTTACACTACAATAAATTTGACAATGTTATACGTTGCTATGGTAACACTTTTTGTACGCCTCAGTTCGTTTTCTATTTTTTTTTAATTGAGAACAATTTATAGTAGTAAAAATCGAACTCGCAACCATCTAGTATTATTAAAAACATATTCCTTATGAGAACTTGATGTACCGAAATAGCATTACAATGACATCTAATAAATACGGTATATAAATCAAATTACTCAATAAAGAGAAATGAATTTGAACTACTTACCCAACAGGAAACGTGTCACTCTAAGAATTGGTTGACATGACCTTCAATATTGGCATTGTAGTCATTTAGTATAGCAAAGTATATCTAGTATTGTATAATATAGGGGTTGTTTTATTTATAAGGGCGAGTGCAAGTGACACGAGGGGATGTAGGAGAGGGGACTAGTACAAATGTAGAGAAAATCGCGTTATTTTTAACTATGTTTTGATAAAATGTGGATAAAATATGCATAGTGGTTGTATAAAAGATACATAGATTATCGTATATAACTAAAGAAATTGTAAAATATTGCTTAAAAAAATGTTTCGCTGTTTCTTGCGCCGGTTTCTTTTTCGGTTCTGAGACAGTAACTTTAGTAAACTTGTGATATATTATTGAAAAACGTACGTAACTTCTTATTTAGAATCAAAATTATTTGATTTTTACTTAGAAATATTTGATAATGTACAGGTTGTTGCCCGCTTCCTTTCGAGAAAGAAAACGTGAAACCTCGTTTATATCACTATTCTTCCCCTCAACTCCCCAAAGAATCTATAATGCTTATATTCAGTTTTGTACGCCGTAAAGTTAAGTACGGAATAGTTTTATATTATAAAAGTATAGACTGTAAAGCTCACAATAAAAATAATAACAACATAATTTTAAATCTTTATTTTCATTAATTCTTAAGTAAAGCTGCAGAGCTTATAAAGCTGTTTTCCATTTGGCCACAGGGTCGACGCTGCATCTCAAAGTTCGTATGAGATAATTTTAAAAAGTTAACTAATACTTATATTTTGTTAAACACCTTTAAAGTAAAAGCTAATTTGTACCTATATGTACTTCTATCTATCTTAAAAAGAGCGGAGGTTCCCTGGTTCCTTTCGCTTATCCTACTATGTGAGGGATACAGCGTGATGCTAAGCAAAATATATTTTTAGGCCTAATTTACGAATTTTTCAAGTGACATTTTCAAACGGTCATAAAAATCATTTAAATCACTTCACCATTGAATGATATAGTGTTGTAGTGTATTGTTCAGAAACAACCCTACGATAGGGGGTTTTGGTTTATTAATTTCTTGTCAGTTGTTTAGTACTCATATATTATAATTTAAAAAAATCTATTGAGTTCAAGTGTTCCACTTTGAACTCTTGTAATATTTGATTTCATTTTAATGAAGTAATATTAAATTTATTATATATAAAAATCAACTTCACGCTGTATCCCACACACAGCAGGGTAGGCAGAGGAAACATAGTGTTAAGACACTCCGATCTTCACTTTCCGCCGAGTTCACAATTGACCTAAAATTTATTGTATATTAATGTATAATATTCAATATTAAGTAATATCTTATTAAAAATCTATAAAAAGTAAAGTTACTCATATTATATAGGTAGTTAGTTCATATGCATTTAAAAATATAACTTGTATCTAAACGGAACGGAGTGTCTTAACACTACATTTCCCCTGCTCAGGTACACTGCTGTATGGATACAGCGTGCACTATGATATAATATATAAACCTATTTCATTATTAAAGTCTTAGGAGTTGAGTATCACAACTAAACGTAACCTTATTCGGGGCCAAGGATATTATTCTAGGTTTATTAGGGACCAGACGGTTATTGCTAGCTCGCCCGCCAAATATCTCACCTGAAGTTATTAACTTAATAATTTAGTTAATATATACGTATATATATATAAAAAGATAATTTTATTTTCGGCAGAAACTAGGTAGAGTTAAGACACTCCGTTCCAAACTTTTCCGGAACTTTCGACACAGTGAATGTTGAAAAGAGGAACTTAACACCGCGATTTATCTTATCAGAATAGGGGAAATTTAATAATAGTAAGTCGTCGTGGTGTAGCGCAACGTGAACACCAGTGTTGGGGGTTCGATTTCTAATCGGGTGAATGATTTATTGTCATTTCCACGTTCAGGTAAGAAGACAGACCGCAGAGTTGAGTTCCGCCAATTAACACTTAATGTGTTTTAACCTTAAGCCTCATCTGGCGTCCTATGCAGGTAAATCGTGAATCGTAGAAAGGTACATGTATATCTAGTGTGTGTATTTAAAACAAAACGTGATCTATACAAATACTTTAACTCATCTATATATATAGCAAGTATTTAAGACAAATTAAAATAAGGGAGGAGAAGGGTCTCTATAATAGGTGGAGATCCCATCGTTTAAAACTGTAGGGATTAGATTTTCTAATGAAACTTATATTTAAGAATGATACATGATAGTAGAATAGATTACACTAGGGTTGCCCAAAAAAATCCTGCCGCAATCACCTTTAATTAATGTTTTTCGTAACTCGTTTTTGGAGAAAATTGCACTCATATGTTTTTTATGTGAATCGCACATCATTTGAAAGAAAATCGCATAAGGAATTGGAAA
>JAATLQ010037291.1:0-14392 GCA_013421005.1 Heliconius erato x Heliconius himera | reverse complement strand
ATAACAATTCATCGTACTTAGCAGCATAAAATTCTGTATTGGATTTAATCTCAAATACAACAGAAATTTTTGTATTCAGTTCAAGTAAAAGTTTTTCAATTGTGGTATTGTTTGGATCCAGGTCAATAAATTTTTCTGCTGTTCCAATTCTTTGTTCCCCAAATGTACCTGTTGCCAATTTTCCCTTTGGTTCACTTCTTTTAGCTTCGGGTGTCGTGCATTCTGCACATGCCCCTGTGTTTAGACTTTTTATGTAGTCTTTTAAGCATGTTTTAGTTCGGTGATAATATTCACCACACTTTCCTTTACAATGAAAATAATCTTCAAATTTATTGGTAGAAATATATAAATTACATTTTTTGCACTTAACTGGCATTCTAGTGGAACGCACATGAACTTTTAAATACTAAAACTTGTTTTACGTACGACACGACTATACACGCCGAGAGCTAGCGTCTAACCGTTATTATGGTTCTTTAAAGGATGCCATACAAACAGTACAAGAGAAATTCTAGGTAAGGTTCACCATATAGCAAAGTCGGCAGAGGGAACCTAAGCATTCGTTCTTAGAACTATTAAAACTAAAAAAAGCAGCAGTGAGCATCTAAAATTTTTTTCACCCAGCTAGCAGAGTAGGCCGAGGGAACCTAATGCCAAGACCCTTTTTTCCTCACTTATTCACGTTGAATGGCAAACTTCAAAACCGTGCTCCTCCTACCATGGCGAAATACTGGATACCGAACCACCAACCATCATCTTCATATTTCGACGTTCCACTACTCAACTACAACCTTTCTAATCTATAACACTTGCTATATTTTTTGCTATTTGCTATATTTTTAGCTTCACAATATCCCACATAGAACAGAGTAAGCAGAGGGAACTTAGTGTTAAGACATTCGAATCCCCACTTTCTTCTCAATTTTCAAAACTACGACAGCCTCTGTACTACACTACACAATATTTTCTAAACTTAAATATAAAAAAAATAATAATAACACAGCTCGTTTAACAAAACGCTTCTAAAAGCCACACTGCAAACCACTTTGTAGATGGAGGATCTGCGGTCGGCTCGCGAAGTGCGGTACGGTCGCTGACTCTGATTTATTTGCTGACTATATAGGAAATTTTAATAAAGACTTGAATTTGCTATGTTTAAAATTATGGTTGGCACTTAGAATATGTCATGTATCATACAAAACTTTTAGCTATCAAAAATTATCATTATATAGATCAATAGAAAACTTACATTAATGTCATGTGAAATTCTTTGAATAACTAAATATGATCTAAAATTGCATTGATTTATATATTTCAAACCAACGCATTTAATTGTTTTATTAATAACTAGTGGCCTGCTCGCGGCTTTGCCCGCTTGAATTACATGATTATTCATTTAAGAAATATATATTACAAACGGCCTTAATTATTAATTAATTGATTTGGATAGGTACTCACGATATTATTTGTAAAACAACTTATATTAGCTCCTGTACAGTTTTTAAATTAGTAACATTATTAGTTAAATATATAATTGGTATACAGAATATACATAGAAAGTACGTTTTTAGGCATTTTTATCATAATCTATAAAATAATCAACATTTTCGGGCAAGTTCAAGTCGTACTCATGCTCCGAGAGTTTTCGTACCAATTTCATGAAAGGAGATACACCAAAAGAATAACTAATTAAGTTGTCATTTTGTATCAATTAAAGTACAGATTAAAATTTGTACTTAATGGTTTTTTCTGTGACACAAATACAAATAAGTAGTCAATTTTTGAAGAATAATTTTGGAATTTTCCTTTATACGTGCCGTAAGTTTTAACTTCTTAACAAATTTTGAAATTGTATATCAACGGGAAGTACCCTACAGTTATGATAGAAAATGCGACAAAAAACAAAGCATAAACTCTCATATTTCATCGTCATTTGATTGCGATGATTTAGAAGATAGATTTTCGTGCTCTAAGGGAATATAGACTTGAACATTGAGGTATCTAAGCTTTAACCGATCTTGTACAAAATAGTCTTGACAGACGGTCAAACAACAAAGTTATTTTATAAGAATTTTGAGGTATGTACCCTAAAATACCCTTGGCACCTACATACATGCAACATACAGGTGCAATAGTGCAATGTCGGTACGTGTCGCTTGTAAGTTATGAAATAATACTGCGGGATATTTTTATAAACAGTGTCAGAGCATTTTTTCTTGAGACACAATTTTTTAGAGGTTGCTACCAAAAGTGATTTTTTTTATACGTTTCTTAAAAAATATTAATAACATAAACGAACGAACGGACTGAAGAACCTATTCAAAATATTTCTTTGAAAATTAAGTCATTCTTTATCACTGTGTTAAATAATTAAGAATTAACTAGACTGTTACGAAGGTAATCTTCACCAACAATTCAATTTAGTTTACTTTAGTTAGTACTTTTTACTTAGTACTATGAACAATTGTACTTTAAAAACGTAACGTATCATGTGTAGTCAATAGATATCATTGCAGATGTTTCTTTTTTTTTTTCAAATATAAATATCTTTAAAACTTTAAGTACATTATTTTTTGATAGAGTGTAGCGGTAACCTTTCCAAACTATATTTTCTTTTATGCACAGCGCCATCTATTAAGATCCCATCGCAATTAGTGATAGCGTTACGTGTATGAAAGAGAGTATCAAGATTCATTAGTACCTACTATTTTTGTCAATAGGTGGCGTTACTTGTATCGATTTTTTTATATCTCAAATATTAACTTCTTGAAAACTTAAATACTTATATTTTTTGATAGAGTGAAGCGATTACAATGAAATAAACACTAAAAGCTACTTTGATTTATTTGTAATTTTTATGTATAAAAATTTATTTTGTACTTTTTACGTGATACGTGTTCACATAAACAGACAAACAGACAAAAATTCCAAAAATGTTGGAAATGGATTCTGTTAATTATCCTTTAACACCCTGGCTAATTTTTTTTTAAATATTTTCAATGTACAGAAACGACTTTTCTACAGATTTATTATAAGTATAGACTAGCGGCCCGCCCGCAGCTTCGCCCGCTTAAGCTACATGATTATTGATCTAATAAACAGAATTGACTGACAACTACTACTACTAATGACTTCTAATATGATTTTTATTACTTTAATCTATAATATTCTAATATGATTATTTTACTACTTTGATTGTTTTGAATTACAAAATATATTACGACCAATATTGATATTTGATATTTATAAAAATACACATAAAACTAATTATTTATTATACGTATATATTCAATTTTGTTTATTTTATTTTTTGTGCTCTGAACAATAGTGCTTTAAAAATATATATTTTTATTAACAGTCATATAACTAAGACGTTTCGTCGATGTCATTTTTTAGCCAAGAATCTTACCAGCGCCATTGCTATACAACATTCGCAGGCAAACTAATGCCTTGAGTTCATTGAAATGTCGATAACTTTTTTTTAATGAACCGATTTTGATGAAACAAACTTTAAATGTTAAGTTGAATTAAAAGCAATTGGTGAAACTTTTAAGTAATTCGGTTCAGTACTTTCAGAGAAAAATGTGACCATACAAATAGACAGGCAGACAAGAAATTTAAAAAATATATTTTTGCTTTCTTTTATTCTTTTTAAGTATTCCTATATCCATTTCAGTCAAAATATCTTGACGTACTAAATGTACAGACAAAATATTTTTACTGCTTAATATATATAGAGATTAATATTATGTACAATGATGTCATATGTTCACAGGCACACAGACATTAGCCACGTGCACTATGTCGGTAAAACAAATCGCGGGGTTGAGGTTCGCCACTCGATACAGAATGTCTCGAAAAATGGGCTGTAAATGGGTAACAGAGTGTCCAAGCACTAAATTCCCTTCTATTCCGGATTTAAACGTGACGCTTCATTATTATTCCTAGTAGATGTCAAAGCTAATAACCATAGTGTTTACCATCAAATACTTTCGCACTAAGCTATAAAGTAGTGAAATTTTCTTTATAGCTTCATGCTGTACTCTGCACATAGCATGGTATTCAGAAGGAACCCGGGAACCCAACATTCAAACACTCCGTTCAATATAACATAAAATTAAATGAAAATTAAAACAACAGCGCTGATATTGGAAGAGTAGTCTCGTATAAATAATAAATATTGTTAGTATTATAATTAACTTTTGTAAAATTTCACAACAATAAAATAGTTCATGTTATGCTAATTGTTTCCATAGCGTGTGAGTGATATTTCTGTTTTAAATTTAATATTTTGCTTATTTAATAAGCACAGTACATTATTTTGTTTATTAAATAAGTACGTTATTTTATTATTAAATCAGTATAAGTTATTTTAGTTCGATGCATTCGTGTTTTTCGAGTTCGATTTCCACTCGAGAAAATTAAATATTTAATATTTTCATTTGATCGCTCTGGTAATGAGGTAAAGCGCGGTGTAGATATGGGCTACTCAACACACAATGCTTCCAGAATTCGGCGGAAAGTAGGGAATGGAAGTGTCTTAATTGCGACGGAGTGTCTTAAGACTAGATCTTCTCTAGAACAAGTTAAAAATAATATAATAACAAAATCTTTATAATTATTATAGTTAATATACAATACATATATACTTTTTATATATTTAAAACGACGTGGCGTAGAATTCTTAAATTCAATATATAGAATCCTTGTGGAATGTAGAGGACCTCCAAAACCGCTTACGAGAACATTAAAAAAAACTAAATTTTTATTCTTAAATGTTACAGAAACGAAATCACGCTTTATCTCTAGCGTGGTGTAATTATAATTAATTACCCCTTATAATTTACTTCTTAATAATTATTACATTAAATATATTTCCAAGTCATTTTATACAAAACTAACCATTACCTACCAGACTTGAATTTGCTATGTTAAAAATGGTCGAGGTAACTCTCGAGGTTACATCGAAATGATTATAGTGTTATAATATAGCCTCCTCGATTCATTATTCGTAATTTTTTTGTGCAACACAAAAATATTTTTTTCAATTTAAGCAAGTTGTTCTTGTGATTAGTGAGTTTATCCAAACAAACTCTTTAATTTTATAATATTATAATTTATATGTATATACTAAAAAAAGAAGAGTATTATAGAAGTATACAATACTATAGAAATATAAATGTAATACTTGCATCTAGTAATTGTAGTAGAATTAGATGCGATGTATGTACATACTCGTATATGAGCACAAACATTTATTTATTCAAATTTAATTGATACATATAACTAATTAGAAAACGTATAAAAATTTGAACGTAGCGGGATTTTATACGATTTCTAGTAGTGTGGAATAATACTTTAAAAATATTAATACATATATTTCGTTAAACTGTCTAGCCAAAGTATATGGTTAATTGTCGCTACCAAATTTTATGAGGTCAAAAGTGGCGCAGGAGCACATGTGTGTGAGTTTGAACGCGATAGATTATGGGTTTGATTCCCGCTCGAGGAAATGAAATGTTGAATATTTTTATTTGTTATGCAACATGCAATGCCTCCAGAATTCGGTGGAAACTTGGGAACGGAAGTATATTAATGGAAATGGATTATCTTAATGCTAGGTTTTTCTCTACCTACCCTGCTAGGTGCAGGATACAGCTTGCAACTTACTACAAAAAACCTTTTAAGCAGAAAGTGGTGAGTGGAACGTGAAAGTTCACTCTACCAACTCCGCTAATAATAGTAAAGCTTTAAGATAAAGGAAAAAGCTCTAACCAATAAGTTAATTTTCTCGACCCTTCCCTAAAGTAGCAAGAGTAAGATTAAACGTAAACACGAATTAAGTACTTAACACCGACAGCTTTGCAATCTCTTAGTTTCATCAATATTATTAAGAAGAAAATTACTTAAGAAGGAATAAATGCGAAACCAGTCGTGGCGCTGCTGGGGCACAAGCGTGTGTCTGTAAATGTGACAGGTTGTGGGTTCGATTCCCACTCGAGAAAATGTATATGTAATATTTTCATTTACTCGCTCTGATAACGAGCAACTCCACACGCAATGCCTCTAGAATTTGGCGATAAATGGGAGAACGAAATTATCTTGATAGAAACGGAGTATGTTAACACTACTAAGTCCCAAAAACAGGAGTAGATGATGTTATATAATTTAAGGGTTTAATGGGTCATTTAATTATGAAATAATCTTTTAATTTTTTTACTGTTAGCACATTATATAGCTTGGCTTGAAAGATTTCGACCTTTCAATAAATTATTATTAGGCAGTGGGAACTCAGTGTTATATTCACATCACGTTTACAGTCGGACTTTGTCCTGCTACCCCAAAAGGTTCTTATATAACCATTACTTAAATTTTATGCAATTAAATTGTATTATACTATTAGTACCAGAATTTATATATACAAAACATGACAAGAAACTTGTCATCTATACAGCAGGATTATAACCTTACAATTATATTTATCTAATAAGCCTACAGAGTTGAGGCCGTGGCACAAAGGCACAAACTGTGACTGTAAAACTGACTGATCGTGGGCTCGATCCCCACTCGAGGAGATGAAATATTTACTCAAATTTATATTTCCATTTCTTCACCCTGGTGTGTAAGAGCCACTGAACACACAATGCTTCCAGAATTCGCCAGAAAGTGGGCAACGGGGTGACTTAACACTAGGTTCCCTCTGCCTACCCTGCTGTGTCCGAGATACAGCGTGAGGCTGATTTATTTATTTTATTTTTAATAAGGCTACACGTTCCCCTCACATTATACCAAATTCTAAATATATGATTATGTACACTAGCTTTTAACTGTGGATTCGCCCGCATGGTGGCATACAAATAAATAAAAGTTAGCTAATAACGCATGACACATTCTCAGTGCCCGAGCAAGCTCTGACTGCAGGTATAGTAGACTACATTGAAATGATTAACTAGCCTCTAGCTTTTCTCGGTGAATGAACTATCCAACATATACTTATTTAGAAGTTGTAACAAGCGTACAAAAATTTCGACGTAGCTTGATGAGAACATATGGCTCAGTGGTCAGACGCCTGGTCAGTTTCCAGGAGGCGCGGGTCTGAGACCCGCTACGTTAAAATTTTTATAAGTTCTCTAAATAAGTACTTTTTTTTCCTCAGTGTGGAATAACACTTTAAAAATGTAAAAAAAGTACTGGTTCAAAAAATGGATCCATTTTTTGAACCAGTACTTATTGAGATTAGGATCTTTAACGAAACAAAATCTTTAGCTTTATAATAATAGCAAAGATATACATACCTATATTAATTTAGTTAAAATTTACATGAATCTTTAAATTAATTATATTACATTCGACTTGGTGATATGCTCCACCCGTCATAATGTCATAATAACTCATGGTACATGCCTACATGGTACGTGCGAGCTACGAACTATCATTAATTGCTACGGCGTAGCCTCGTAGCTAAGTGATTTGCTTGCAGTGAGCATTTTAATTGATTACTATTGTTTTCAACTTACATTTTTTATGTATTATTATGTATGTATTATAATAATATTTTTCAAGTAAGGGTTCGGTATTATTTATAATTAAATAAATTACTTGTTTGTGTTTTAGAGTTCCGTACCTCAAAAAAAACAGAACTATTATAGGATTACTTTACTGTTCGTCTTTCAAGAGATTTTTTTAAAGATCTCGTGGACTTATCAAAGTAAAATAATAACAAATATCCAGCTCTACAGACTCTTAGGAAAAATTATGACCAAAAGATAATTATATTTTATCTCTAAGCCTATTTTAATTAGCAGATAGCTAATAATTTGGAAATGATAAAAAAATGTATGAACCACGAAACTGTTATGAGAAGAATAAAAATGAGAAAGCAATAATAAAAAATTGTATACGCAAATAGAAAATAGTGAATATCTTATGATAAAATTGAATAAACAAGACATCACTCGAAGACTCGCAAAGTGATGGTTATTATTTCGATTCCCCACACAATAATGATACAAATCGGATAATTTATTTTCATTTCCATGCTTTGATGACAAGACAAAGCGCGACGTTGAGTTCTGCCACGAAAAATGGGGAGCGTAGTGTCTAAAAAATAGACTTTACTTTGTTATTTTATCGTGTACCATGTTTATTACAGCGCTAAGCTAAGAAACAAAAAGTAAAGTTAAGCCTGAGCTCTACTTTTCCCGGTAATTACAAGAAATTGCCATCGTTGTAAATACATGTTCATGTTTCAACGTCATTACTTTTGAAATAATTCAAAGTTCTGCAAAAGTATATCACGCGAATATATTTAAAATGTAGACTATTAACTAAGTTTAGCAATAAAGTTAGGCTTACAACTTACTTGAGCTAAATTGTTGTACCTGTATAACTAGTTTGATATTTAATTTCTTATTTGTATTACTATACGTTTCCTTAAGCAAAAAATATTTTGTTCCCCACTTGCGGACTTTTTTCTAAATATTGTATGAAAATAATATTTTACATTATTTATGATAAGAGGTCATTTTGATATTGTGGGACTGTGTCTAACTGGAAATCTGATAATTCTAATTTATATCCTTATTCACGAGAATGATTAATAAAAAATAAATTTAAAATATTTTCATTTTGACGCTCTAATAGACGAAAATCTGTACTGACACAAGGTTTCCTTTATCTACGCTACTATATGAAAGACACGTTGAATGTAAAGCTAAAGAAACACATCAGAAATAAAAATGTAGAAAAATATTATTTTTTAATTTTCATTTATGTATTTGTATATCTTTTTGCAATAGCTTTATTTAAACGTATCATGTTGTAGAGTATTAGTTATTTTCTTTCAATTTACAATTCATAGAGGTATACTGCTCTAAGTGCTTAACGTCTGAGTAAAATTGGATGCTCAAACTACTTCTTTATAAATGTATTACTAAACATTTGAGACTTTTGTGGTGCAATTGCACCACAAAAGCAACAACATGATATCCAAAGAGTTGATAATTATACCCTATATTATATATACCCTATGAAAATACTTTCTTTGTAAATGAAAGTCCAAAAATATATTTGAAAATGACTGAGAAACTAAAAGTTCCCTAAGAAAGTAAAGTTTTTTTGCTTGTCACACTTGTGAGGAAAAAAATCTTTATATATTTTTCTATAAAAAATATTAAATTTAGTCAGGTGCAGAGCAACATATTGTGTTAAACGGAAATAAAAACTTTTAACTTGTATTGGGATTTAATGTTGATATAAAAAAGAAAATTTTACCTGTTTAAGTCATATTAAGCCAGCAGTTTAAGTCATATTTTCAAAATTTTTAAAATATATATATGTTTATTAACAAAGGTCCAAATTGATTGTTAAAAGTAAATTGTTTACCATTTCTTACAATTCATTAATAATTAAATTACTTTTAAAAATAAGATGTTTTTACATTCATTAAAGTCTTAATGGGTTATATAATGCATTATAGCTCTTAAAAGTTAAAAAAAGATAGTAAAGATAAAAGAAAGTAGCAGTTACATTGCATTTACAACTAAAGTCGTTTAATCAAATTTAAATATGTAAAAGGACATTTAACAACTTCTCCATCCATGGTGGTTGAATTAGTAATATAAATTTCTCTTACGGCTTGTGATGAAATTCGATGGTATATCTATAGAGATCAATTGCTCTACATTCTATAGAAATAATATGCACACTCTTGTTTTTTCCTTTTTTTAGCCAGAGAAAACAAAGCACCAAACGCTACGGTCTAAAATATATCTAATTTACATAAATTAATGACAATACAGTTCTAAGAGTTATTACATTCTATATAAACATCTATTTATCACATAAATAGTCATTATCTATTACGTTAATAATAACAAATTCGATAAATACGCTTATATTACTTATAAACTATTTTTATCGTAGAATGAAATCGACGTTCTGAACGTAGCAGGTAAAAAATTACTGTAGCCACGAACGAAGCTCTACATAGAGCATAATTTGAAATTTCAAATGTGAATTAGGAATACATAATACGCGTTAAAGATAACATAAATAAGTACATTTGTATGTATATGTTTATATAATTTATTTATTATATATATATTTTTTTTAAATCACCGTCCTTACGTACTTTCAATTCAGTAGTATTCGCGCCGTCACGTCGTCCGCACGTAGCTATGCGGACCCTTATTCTGATATACTTCGCGACGTTGGTGAACTGTGATTTTAAAAGTGATGTGAAACATTTAAGGCATTCAAGAACATTGATAAGGCATGGGAGGTCCAGGGTTCATTTCAGTCGGATGCACACTAGGGCAAGAGACTTGGTCGCCCAAGTGATAGAAGCGGAGACGAGCAGTGAATTAGGTATCGTAAAGTTTTCGATATATTAAAAAGAAAAAAATATATATTTGATTATTAAAAAATAAGATATAGATCTTATGAGCGCTTATTTATTCGGAATTATGTGTTAATACCTTGTAAGATTTCTAAAATGGATGTAGAGGGTAGAGTTTTTTAAGCTTTAATGTACATATGATTTCGATTATTTTTTATTACATGAAAAACCTGTAAAATTCGTTTACATCAATATTATATAAGAAAATGGATATTTTTTTAGGAATCTAGAGCATTTTGAGCTTCTAAAATATTACAATATTTTGTTTTATTATTTAATATTGAATATATAATAAAAATATTTTTTTATTCTTATTTATGAATTATAAATAAATTAAAAAAATATATTATATAGTAGCGACTACACAATTATTTATTTAGTAATCTGAATTATTTTCTCATCCTAATGATATGATCAGTTTAGTGGTTGTAGGTTGGCTACGGTAAAACAAAGTGCGGCATAGAGCTCCACCACTCTACATACAATCTTTTAAATTCAGTGGAATACGGAATGTCCTGACAGTATATAATATTTGCCTATCTTGCCATATGCGGAATAGAGTATGAAGTTGTAGCTTATATAAAATAGAAAAATATTTTTTAATCTAAATGTACATTTAGGGTAAAAAATATTTTTCTAAATTTCGTTTTAATTATAGCTATTATGAAAGCAGTCAAATAAAATAGCAATCTTAATAATATTTGTTAATATTTAATACTTATAATACTCCAAAAAAAGCTAAAACATTTGCTTATTTTATCTGTATATGGATCTTCGTTTAGGTTAGGCTTTGATGCAAGGTGTATTATTTTGTAACTTAATGGTATGTTAATAATAATTATGATAGATTTACTTTTACCGTGATTACTTATTTCATTTATTTACAAATAACGTTTATTTCATGTTAGAAACGATTTTTTTTATAAATATTAGTAGAAAAAACTATACGACTATTTATGATCAATGGGAAGTAAAATAATTTATTGTAAAGAAAAGAGACATATGTGTGAGATGATAAAATTGAATTATAGCTTCAAGATGTATCCCGTCGGGGGCAGAGGCAGCCTAAGTATTAAGACATTCAGTTTTCAACTTTCTGCCCCGTTTTCGAGATATTGTGTATTGAGTGGCGGTACACAATGCCGCGCTCTGATTTTGTACCAGAGAAAAGAACTGAAAATAATTCATTTTCGTCTCGTGGGAATCGAACTCATAACCATTACGTTTACAGTTATACGCTTGTGCCGCTACGCCACTACTAGTTCATTTACCAAATAATATCTTAAAGAATGTTTAGTCTTGACTAATTACATCTTTCTTAGAAATGTAATCAAAGGAAAATTTTATAAACTGTCTCTATATGAACGCAAAGTAGGACTAGGTTCTATCTGTCTACTCCATAAAATATCATAAAGCGTAAATATCGTTAGGCAACTATTTTACCTATCCTAATATTAAAAAATATTATAAACATTAGTTTATAATATTTTTTAAGTATAGATATAGGTAATAAATTATATTTTAAAGATATTAAGAGCTATCACTATATAAAGAGGCCGTCGATATCGAGGATCGCCGTAAACTTGATAAATGAGTTTGATTCCCACTCAGGGGATTTAATTATTTCCATTTCCTCGCTCTGGTAACAAGACTGGTAAAAGCAATGGTCTCTCCAAATATCTCGCAAAATATGAGTAATGAATATTGAATAATTTCTCTTCATCAAATTTTAAAAGCTTTCTGCTAAATAAAATGTATCAAAATGACCAAAAAACCGACAAGTGCGAGTTTAACTCGCGCTCGAAGGGCTCCGTATAAACGAAATTTCTAATTTTTTGCTGTTTAAAATCGGCAATAAATCATGTTCGTTGTATGGGAGCCTCTTCAAATATTTATTATAACCCTCTGCGACTGCGGTGGCTTAATTTTTATAATTATACTGACGCGGTACTCCACAAGATATCTTTTTCAACAACTAATATTTTTAAATTAACTTATGCAGCATTTTTTTAATTTTTTTGCAAGCAATTAGATAACTAGTATATTATTTATGTTAAATTTATTTTAAACAAAGAAAACAATGTGTATTTTCAAAGTTAAACAGTGTTTATTGACTTTACATATGAACTCTAAGAATCTCTTCTTCAACATTAATGACACAGGAAAAAACACAAAATCTATTTTATTTATATTTGACATTACATATTTGAAAAATTCACTATTACTTTAATCAGTCTAGCCTCTATGGAATATAAATCGATGGTTAGATATAAAGTTAGACAGTCTCAAAATTACATCTATTTTTGACAATTATCAAAGGAAAAAATTGCCTCGAACAATTACAAAAACAATATTTAGTCTCCTTTTTTATTTTTTTTGGACAAAAATAGGACACAGTTCTTTGTCATTTGTTTGAATACACCCACTGGTGGTGAACGGTGGAAATCGTTGCCTGTAATCTCTCTAGTTATAGAACCCCACTTTCACGTTAGTGAGTACGCATACTGTCTTAACTACACATTAGACTAATAGTCCTCAAAATTTCAGCTTTGCTAAAATGACGTAGGTCTGGCGGCCATGGGATCTTGAGCTATAAATATTATCTATACTTTAGATCATAATTACTATAGAAACTATTTTCTTATATTTAAAATATCTTTCAAATTGCCACAATGCCTTGAAATTGACAGATTGTGTAGCACGGGGCGAATTTCCATTAAAATATTACATTTCCACGCTTCCTTCTCTCTTCTTTTCTTTCTTTCTGGAGTGCTCGATTGCATGTTGAGTGGCAAAGTCAATGCCACACTTTGCCTCATTGGCAGACCGAGAAAAATTTAATATTAAATATTTCCTCGAGTAGGAGTTAACCCCACAACCTGGCCTGCTTATAGTCACACGTTTAAGTCTCTGCGCTACGACTAGCCTCGATGAGGTAGATACGTGTATAATATCTAGACCAGTGGTCCGCGGACCATCAGTGGTCCGCAGAAGCCTAAATATGGTCCACGAACGATTTTAATTTTAAGACTGGGGATGGTGAGGCGAAGTTTCTGTTTGATTATCGCCGTTAATTTTTATTATACCTACATGCGGTCCGGGTCCGGTAGTGGTCCTTGCTACCAAGAATGATGCAAAAGTGGTCCTTGATCAAGAAAAGGTTGGGAATCCCTGATCTAGACACACAATAGTGTGTAATACCCGGTATAAAAGCTGGCAACGCGCTGTCTACACATGAATACCCTTCCCAACTCGTGAACTATTTAATTTATACACATAAAATTCGGTACATTTATTAAAGTACACTTGCAAAGTAATTATTTTAGTTCATTAATTTCATTAATTTAGCCCGAATGGTTATTGAAATATTGATGTTTAAAAACCGCACTGTTTTTGACTGATGCACTCACAAACCGCACCGTTTTTGCAACCGTTTTTGACTGACGCACTCATGGCCTAAGATCCCATCGCTTAAAACTGTAGGGATCAGATTTTCTAATGAAACTTATATTTAAGAATGATACATGATAGTAAAATAGATTACACTAGGGTTGCCCAAAAAAATCCTGCCGCAATCATCTTTAATTAATGTTTTTCGTAACTCGTTTTTGGAGAAAATTGCACTCATATGTTTTTTATGTGAATCGCACATCATTTGAAAGAAAATCGCATAAGGAATTAGAAAAACAATGGTTGCCAGCTCTCAGTCTGCCGCAAGCCCAGGGTTGCCTGGTTTAAAGAGGTCAGTTAATGCTAATATTTGCACTTATGTGTTTTTTTAATGAATTATATATCAAATTAAAGCTTATTTTTTTGTCATCACTAAAAGACATGGTTGCCCGCAAAATAACTGCCGCAAGCAAAGGTTGCCATCATTTGAAATATTTTATTCCGATTCCGTTTGACTTAGAATAGACGATGAAATACGCGGTTTGCCTTATGTTTTAAAGTAAAATATTATAAAATAGAAGGTCAATCTTAAAATTAATATTT
>JAATLQ010037290.1:0-45881 GCA_013421005.1 Heliconius erato x Heliconius himera | reverse complement strand
GTTAATAAATTGTGGTTTTAGTTTTCTGGGATTTTATTTGATATTGCTCGTAAAACTTATCATATTTAATGTAGAAAGGACTTTAGTTATTTCATATAGTATCTATGTACGCGCGCAAGGAAAACGAGTAAAAAGATTTTTCCCGGGTAAATCACTAAAATCGATCACTGAAAGTACAATAAAAATTAGTTCAGTTATTCTGGATATTAGCTCGGGGAAATAGAAAGACAGAAAGAGATAAAATTATTAATAATTTAGCTGGTTTTGTTTAGTTTTTTTATTAATATTTTACTATGGTTACGTTTACTTATATTTTTTTTATTTAAATTAGTTACATATTTTCACAAACAATTTCCTAAATATATCTATAAGCATTTGTAAAGTTTAAGCGGGCGAAGCCGCGTCCGGGTCCGCTAGTACTAAATAAAAAAAAAAACTTTTTTATTCGTTACTTATCTGTCAGCGATTTTCTAGTCGCCATTTTGTATTTTTTTACTTTTTCCGTGAGCGCCAACGGAACAAGGCTCCGTCAGTCACGCAGTTGTTCAATAACACGAGATCTGCACGTTATGAAAATTGAATTAACATGTAGATTAGAATTAGTATGGAATTAAAATGAGGCGGTCGTGGCACAGTGGCACCTCTATGAACGCGGTGCTTGTGGGTTCAATGTTCAATGTCTATAACATTGGGCGGAAAGTGGGGAAGGAGGTATCTTGATGCTAACTCCTCATTGCCTATGCAGAATATGCGATAAATATAATACGCTATACAATATTTTGATATATCATCGAGCTGGTCTGATAATTGAGGAAGGGTCTTAATAGTGTAGTTCTTCAGAGGTAACTAGTAAACGAGTCTTGGTTCTTGTAGTAAAGCTTATATTTTAAATTACTTTTTAAACTATACATTATTTTTATTTAGTCTGTATGTTTTGGGCTTATTATTATATACATTTACTTTAGTCCGTATGAACGTACTCTAATTTCTTCCTGAAAACCGGATATTTCGTATAATTTTGTGAAGCCTAACACCGTGCTCTATCTGAGGATATTATATTAATAAAAATATTTTAAAAATGCATTTACCCCTGAGGTGTAGATACACTAATTCATCATGTGTCAAACACGTTCTAATACTGAAATAATTCAAGTGTTATACCATAACATAAAGTATCTCTAAGAATTTGTTTGGTTCAAAGAGTTAATCTCAGGAACTAGCTGGTTCGAATTGAAATCTTGTGTCGTATTATACTTGTGTTGGATTGTCCATTTCGTAGAGAAAGCTATAGCATTACGCTATCGATTGACAATAGAGGTCGCATCGCATTAGACGATAGAGATGATATGTTGTTGAAAAATGTTGTAAAAACGAGCAAGCTGGAGTTTCAAATGGAAGCTTTATTTGACCACAACCACGCAAGAAAAAAAAAATAATAAAATAAAATCTTAAGAAGCATATATGAAACCTATATTAAAATAACAACATTTAAAGTTGAAAATATTCAACTATTAGCCAATAGCCACATTAAATCAGACCAATAGCAGCATACATTTATAAGTTAATATTAGACTGGTCTAAAACAGGTAAAATCAAAGGTTACTCGTCAGTCTAGGTCATTCAGCGTGGGCTGGATCTAGGCTGGCTGCCCGTGGGTGTTGGTATTTGGAACTATTAAAATGTTACATTGACAAACACTCGTATACGAACGAACGTTTATTTCGTAACACAGATTATATTATTGAGCAACAACTGAATAGAAAATTATTGCTCTTTTGTTTGTCATAGTAATATCTGATATATTTTAGAAATATAGCTTTATAAAATATTTTCTTTAATTTTGATGTTGAGTATGATAACATTTCATCTCTAAATTAATGGAAATTTGAAATTATTTTTTTATATAAATGAAAACTGAATTAAAAATATATATTTTTTTTGTAATCATATTTAATCTATGGCACTATGTTTTGGCGGGAAAATTGACAATATCGCAATAATATATGTGTAATACAAATATTTTATTAAAAACAAAAACGGCGACGTAAACTCTATGATTTTCCACTGGAGGGTATAAGTTTAAGTATATTATTTTTTTACGATCTCTTCCAATACAAAAGTGCGGTGTTGAGTATTGCCTCTCAAAAATGAACATGCAATTTATAAAAAATTGAGTGAATATTGGAAAACGGAGTGTCTAGGTTCTAGGTTCTGGACTAGGTTTCCTTTGCTTAATGTTCTATATGCGGGATACAGCGTGTACCTTAAAAAATGTATGTAGGTATGTGTTTATTATTTGTAAATAAATTTATATATAATGTAAATATTCAAATTGGTAGTCGCCGGATGAGGTCGAATACCAACGTGTCGGGCGTCGGGACCCGGCGGAGATCCGTGGAACCGTGCATGCAACAGGCGTAGCCCGATCATTTTTTATTATTTAATAAGTTATGTATTTTACATTGACTTATATTTGGTTAATCTTTGGGGACTAATACTAATGTATGGTATTTTTAGGTTCACGCTGCACGCAACCTGGAAATCTAGTGTTAACATACTAGGGACCCTTCGGTTCCCCACTTTCCAATGATTTCTGGAGGCATTGAGTTTTCAGTGGCTGAAAATGCAATGCTCTCCAGAAATACAGAAATATTGGCAGCTACATGCTTTTTTCCGCATAGCAAAGGATACGCAATAAGAACCTAGTGTTATAATACTCTCTATTGACAGAACACGACGCAATGGTTAAGTGCTAAGGTTAAGTGTTAACACATATATTTCAAAATATTTTCTTGATGGAATTTACGGCTCAAACCGACTTGTTACCAAACATGACATAGTGCGGTATTAAGTTCCGCCACTTATCTCTAAAATTATTCAGAATGTCATTGAAGTAAAATAAATAAACATCATGTGAGTTTTGCATACAGAACCTCCACAATGTTTCATCAACATTTTTTCTTTCCAACAAACATTTTAACGATTATAAAGTGCAATAAGAGTAAAATATTGAAATATGGCCGCTGTGGGTATACTCGTATGTGTTTAAATACATTGATAATTAAAATATTTTGTAGCGAAGTGAGCTTCTTTTTTGTATTTTATACAACAGTTTAGTAACGCCGTCGTAGCTCGCTTAGATTATGTCTGTACATAATAGTTGTAGGTTCAATTCTTACTAAAGGGATATTCACTATATTTAATTTATTTTTCCTCTCTTTTAAGAGAAAACAGAGTGCGGATAGCTTAATGTCCTAACATAATAGTCATAATGTTAGGACATTACCTCTCTATGTGAAAGAAATGTGTTTTACTCATATTTCAATACTTATTTTAACATATATTAAAATATAAAGAAATTGAAAATTGTAAAAAATTTTTTTCAGCGTATGATGCAACAAACCTCCTCCTAACTGCACGCAACGATGTTGATAAGATAATTTATTTAAAAAAAAATAGTTTCACGTCTTCTCTCCATAGCAAGGTAAACGGGGGGAGCTCAGTTTTAAAATACCTACCACCTTCCGTTCTATTTTATGAACATTGCTAGGTGAATTGGGGAACTCTACGCCGTGCTTTGTTTACCAGAGAGCAAATAAACACACAATTATATATTTAAATTTCGTGTCGCGTTTTCATCAAGCTATGTAAACTCTGGATTATATTTCTAAAACGTCCATGTTAGTAATACTAAGTAAAGTGCTTTATCCTATGACACATTTAAGGTATTTCTCAATAAATACTTTATTTGAGTTTAAAACCGCGTAATAATAATTAAATTTCTACATAGATTTTATGTATAGTCTATGTGAGAATGTGTTGGCGCATAGCATCAGCTGACTTCATACATAATGTATGAGACACCCGGATGTCTGATAGTCTAAGAGCCAGCGTACCTCATGTCGTTTAAATTGATTCAATGTTTATATCACATAGCTGTAGCCATTATTCACGGTGCAAACAGCAATTAGGCAAACGCAACCTACTCTTTAGACACTTTAATTCTTACTTGCCGTGCAACATTCTAGACATTGCCTGTTGGGTGGCAGGACTCTTCAATTCATTCAAATATTCAATTCATTCCCCCTAGTTGAAATCGAACCCACAACCGTCGACGTCCACGATTGCCTCTGCTCTAGTTCACGACATGACATTCTACACAATTTTTTTTCACGTCATTTTTTTTCAGATTTTTCATTTATACGTATCATCGAATGAAGCTGCATTAAATTTAAACAGAACACTCTTGGTGTAATTAATCTAATACTTCGTCTACCCATGCAAAGAGACATAGTAGAGACCACATTATTATATGTATACAGTTCTCCACTTTCTGCCCGATTCCGAGGCACTGTATGTTGAGTGGCAGTATTCAACACCTCACACTGTAAAGTAAAGTGTAGTTCCTCAACAGTGGCTCTCAGACTACAATCTCTATAACCGTTGGTCATGATGTCATAGACGCCTCTCGTGTAACGGACGCGAGATAGCCTTCGAGACGTTACACAGTTAAATAGTATTAAGCAATATCGAACTAGCGACCCACCTCTGTTCTTGCAGGCCTCTCGCTGTGAAACAAGGATTTTTTTTGGGTTTTACGTAATCCTAGATAGACTAAAAACTCACTTAGAATGTATAACGACTCTTGTGTCGTTCATAATTCGTTATTTTCAGTTGATCAAAGCCGTTGTTTAAAGCTAGTATATAGTATAGGTAACCACAATATTTTTTTCATATATTTTTTGTAAAACAACTTAAAATATGACATGTTCTTACTGTAAGATTATTTCGTGTAATTAAGGATTCGAATCGACATCTATTATGTAGAGTGATGTATATACCAAATTCAATATTTATAACTATTTAAGGCCATCGTTGACCAATGTTATAATGTCTAAATTTAAACGGGATGGTTATGGGTTCGATTCCCACGCAGAGAAATAAATTATTCTTACTTATTTAGAAAAAAAAATTATACGTTTTCTAAATAAGTATTTTTCTTCCCTAAGTGTCACTTTAAAAAATGTTTAAAAATATTTGAAAAATGTTTAATATTATTTCTTATTTTTTCGCTCCACAATATTTGTAAGACCAAGTACGTCGTCGTTGAGTTCCGCCACTAAATACGCGAATATCCCAAATACTTTGGCGTAAAGTGGGGAACGGAGTGTCTAAGCACTAGGCTCCCTGCTATACTTGTGATACAGCGCGAAGCTAAAAAAACATGACGGTGTAGATATTATGTGATTAATTTTTATACAGTGTATTGTACTTTGAACTATTCTGACTAATTCATGTCCGAAGTAAGGTTGCTGTGACATTTCAATGTGACCTCCACATCTCGTCATTAGCTCGGTAATACTAGCGGCTGCCTGCTGTGTTGCTTATAATAATAAAAAAAATACTTGATTTGTTGAATTTTATTTTTTTTAGTCAAGTACAACAATTGTCACGTCTCCCAATAGTTTACTTTAGATTGTACTGCAATGAACGGCGTATGAAAACTTTCCAAGATTTTTTAAGAAAATATTTTTTTAAGACAGAATGACAATATTAAAAAAATATTGATAATTTTCTAAAAATTGTGATTTCTTTATGTTTTTAGAGTTTCGTACGTTTTAAGGAAAAAAGAAAACTCTTATAAGGTCACTTTGTTGACCGTCTGTCTGTCTGTTTGTCTTGTCTATCAAGAGCCTTACCTCAGGAATGCTTGGAGATATAGAGATAAAAAATATATATCTACATTTGCTCAAAAAACAGATATGGCCGTTTATATTACAAAAAACGCGTATTTCGACACTATAAAGGGAATCAAAATTAGCATCTACAGTTAGTTAGTGTACTAGTTCCGAAAACTATACATTTGTGGTTAAATCCCAAAAAATAATAGGCGCTAGTTCAAGTGAGGTTTCATGTGTGAGAGCTCTGGTTACAAGCTAAGCCAAGCCTGAATTTCACGCCGCGCGCCGCGCTTTGCCCCGTTACCATAGGGAGGGAAATGAAAATTTTAAGTATTTCGTTTCCTCAAATGGAAATCAAACCCGCAACCTGTCACGTTTACAGTACACGCTTGTACTCCTGCGCCACGACATAGTTCTAGAATAATATACAATCAGACAAAACTAAACTGTGATTGTTTGTAATAAAACAAATATTTGAATAAAATCGTATAAACTCATGTCTAGATTATGCCACTTTGCACATGTAGCGTCATATCTGCTTACCTATAAATGTTAAAATTTGAATTTTCAACCAAAAAAAGTGGCCAAGTGCGAGGGGACCTTGATCATGATGGGTTCTGTAATAGTAAGCATAAATTTCGCAACAAAAAATATTTTTTTTTTTTATAATCTATACTAATATAATAAAGCGGAAGAGTTTGTATGTTTGTTTGTTTGTTTGTTTATTCGCAAATACCTCTGAATCTACTGGTCCGATTGACAATTTTTTCGCCGATTTCGTCCTCGTAAGCCGCCATGTAAAGCTTCCACTTCCCCAAATTATGAAAAACTATTGGATGCATAAATAATAAAATAAATCTTTTGTCAAATGCAGTATAATAAAAGAATTATAGGTAGTATGCAGGTGAAGAGCCGAGTGGGACGCTAGTGTTAGTATAAATAACGAATTTAATTACAAAATAGCTTCGTCATTTATTTTTTTCAAAATATTATAAAATAAAATAGAATAAAATATTTCAAAATAGCTTCGTCATTTATTTATTTGTTTGAAAAAGTGATAAATCTCAAAATACATGTGTTTTCCATACAAAAGTGACATTGGTGAAATAAGGAACATCACAGAAACCATCACCTAGGGAATCTACTGTTAAGACAATCCGTTTCCCAATTTTAGTTCCCTTTTTCAGGGACTCCGAGATGAACGCGAGTTGTCTTGTTGCCAGAGCAAGGTCTCAATTAACACACACTATCTAATAAAAGCTAAGATCGAGATGTAACTATGTAATAAAATATAAGGATCTAGATTAAGTTGTGACGTAACGCGACAGTTGTGGCTTCATATCCCGCTCTACGATTTTTTTTTGTTTCATTTCCTTACTCTGGTAACTAGGTAAAGCGCGGTAGTGATGTCCACCATTCTACGACTACTACTTCGAGAATTTGGCGATGAGAAAGGAGCGTTTTAACATTAAGTTCCCTCTGCCTACCCTGCTACATGCAGGATACAATGTGAAGCTAAATAAATATATAGGTTCCGTTTTAGAGATTAAGCTACGGAACCCTAAAAAGACGGGAGTGAAGCATTATTTGTACGAAGTGACCTCAGCTATGCGGTGACGTCACGTATACCTGTCCGTTCTTAGAAGGATCTCACCTTCGCTTTAGAACCTACTAAATAGAATTGCCAAGAATGGATTTTGTATAAAATTTTATATTTTATTGTTAGCTTCACGCTGTATCCCGCATATAGCAAGGTAGGTAAAGAAATATTAAGACATTTCGTTGCCCACACCTTGCCAATTTTCGAGACATTGAATGTTGAGAGGCGGTAAGTCCAAAACACAACGCCACGCTATATCTTGTTACCAGAACGAGAACATTAAAGTAATTCTTTTCCCCTAGTGGAATTTGAATTGGAAGTCACGGTGTCAGCACACTGCCGATCTCTGACTGTCGTTACTGAGTGACACGCTCGAAACTACTAAACTCAGAAAATTGAAATTTCGTATAGTGGGAGCAATGAGAAGATAGATCTCAAAATTCCTACGGGAACAAAGGATATCCCATTTTAAGTGTTAAAGTCCACGCAAGCAAAGTTGCGGGCGCCGACTAGTTAACTGACTGTATCGTAGCGTATATACGAGTATGCTGATGTTGATGCGATTTCATAAGTTTTTTTTCTTCCACGCTTTTAAAATCCTTCAGTTGACCTCACTCTTATAAATATTTAAGGCAATAACTATTAATCAATAAAAGTTATACTAAAACAGGTTTATTTATACGAATAAAGTTAGTTACATCATTTAAATATGTAGGTTTTTAATAAGGAGGTGTATGACATTGAGTTTGGGAGTTATTATACTATATTGATTTAATTTAATTATTTTTGTAGATAATTTACATTAATTTATGTTTCAAGTTCTTTGGTAACTCTTGTAGGGAAAAACGTTGTTGTAGTTACTAAACGAAAAACTTTGTGTTTTGTAACGCTGAATCCCGTACACAGTAGGGTAGACAGAGGGAACCTAGTCTTAAGACACTCCGTTCCCCAATTTCCGCCGAGTTCTGGAAGCATACCATGTTGAGTGGTGAAACTGAACGCCGCGGTTTGCCTCGACACCAAATCGTAGACATGATATTATACATTTAAATAAATATTTCATTTTCTCGAGTGGGGATTAAATACACAACCAGCTCTTAACAGTCACACACTTGTGCCCCTGCGTCAAGGCAGGCCTTAATTTATCTATTTCTTTAATTATTTTTATCTGTTTCACGATATCTGGTAAAGACACTTCGTTCCTAATAAGACACTTCCGTCCCCCACAATTTTCACTCAGTGCCTTGAAAATTCGAGGGCAACGTAGAGGGGAAACCCAACGCCAGGCTTTGCCCCGTTACCAGAGCGACGAAAATAGAACGAATTGAACGATTTTTAGAAGTTTATCATTTAGTTTCGTCAAATCAATAAAAAATATTTTGTAAATTGCTCAAAAAAATAGTTAAAAAAAAATCGTATTTTTTTTAACGTATTATCGTGTTTTTTTTAACTATTTTTAACGTAATAATGTCTGTATGTTTCTAACTTATTTGGATACTACCTAATTGTAATTATTTTCGATAACGATCGTTGCCTATAAGCAACTTCATTGACTGATTGATTTTTTTTCTTTATTTTTTTTGTCTTAGCTTTATTGCTGTTGACCTGGGATGGTCTTGACAGTGTCACAGGGCGGGGAGGGCAGAGAGTAGCTGTGAAGAAAAAGTACGAGTTTTGATGGGCAGTCGTGAAGGGTTGGTGATCGCAGGGGAGTGCCCGCTAATCACCCCCTGATTTCGAAAGGACTGGCCTCGCCACCTCTTACGGCGGGCAGTACCCCGATTGACACAATTCCACTGCTTTTATAGTTGTTTTCACCTACATCTACCCTCTTTTATACGAGTTCGCTAACAATATTGTCTTTAAAATCATTATGTTATTAGAGCAAGAAAGTAAATCAAGTAAATAAATAAAGAATAGTTCAAGCGAATGAAGCCGCGAGCGAGTCGCTAGCATTTTATGAAATTCTTTACTTCTAAGTGACTCATAGACAAAGCATGAAAAAAATTCTGGAGTTTGAACCCCCTGTTTATACAGGTATGTCCCTTACCTAGGGAGTGTAGGGGACCACTGGGACGCGACTTCGATTTTTTTTTTCTGAAACTAAATACTAAGAAGTATTCAGTTTCAGAAAAAAAAAGTCCACGCAAATCGACGACTAGTACTTAAATAACAAATTGGTAATTCATCTCCTAATTATGAATATGCACTTATGCACTTATATTTTATTTAAGTTAATTTTACTACATACCGAAAACTATTGTTTTTTATTTATAGTTGGTGATATAAAAGTAATAATTATTATTATTTAAAATAATATTATCAATTAATTCATCATAAAAAGTTATCGCACATTCATTTTAAATTAACATATTTGTTATTTTCAACAATAATTGATTTATTCCACATTATTAATATTTAGCGCCATCTACTTTAATTTTATATAACATTAAATACACTGCCACCTAGTGTCCAATAGCAAAACTTTAAAAAAGAGTAAATTGTACTACTAAGTAGTAACGTTTTTGAAACAAAAGATGGCGCCACAACTTTCGCAATGACCGGACTGCGCATGTCAGAGATACATGTCATTCACATCATTTTATTTTGTGTAATACTAAAATCGGGCTGCAGTTTTGTGTAAAATATTCGGATGCGGTACGGTGATGAGCGTCCCGTCAGACCTTTGTGTTCCAATAATAGATTATAAGTGATCAAATAAATAGTTTTAATATCCTAAAATATAATATAATAGAGAATAACAAATTTCCAATATATATTTCCTTGAATTTTCAACAATTTTCGCGTTACACGGGAGGTTGTAGTATTGTCCGCTGGTTTTTAACTAATTTGAAGTGTTTCTCACTAAGTAGTGTTCAGTGTTCAATTCTCTATTTCGGACCGCGTTAAGGGCTAAATTTACTTTGGGACTGATGAAATACTCCCGAAGGAATACGTAGAAAATTGCGTAAGTACATTGTATTATATTTTACTATTACAAATTATTAATAACTTTCTTCTGTTGTACTTTTACTTTTCAGTTAGACCTTGTATCTGTAGCTTTTTATTTAGATTTTTTTATTTACCTTGTCTTTATGATTAACTTCTTATGAACGAATTTTCTAGTAAAAAAAAGTCGGCGCCAATTTTATTATCTATATTGTAAAATCCATAAAGAACAAATAGAATATATACAAAAGTATATTGTAAATATTTTTCTTATAAATTACCTATAAAATGTTATAATTTCGAAATTAAAATTATACAGTAAAATGTTAAATCCAAATCTATTTTTCAACAATGGTAATACACAAACTTGTAATTTACTTGTTGCCAAAATATACTAAATACTTATCTTGCTCAAAATACCACAAATAAAAAACTGAACTAAACTACTAAATACTTATGTTGTTATTTATGAATAATTATTCATTTAAAAACTAGCACAAAAAGAGCATTCAATTATGCTAAGAAAAACAAATTGCTTTGTTTAATAACAATATTGTTATTAAAATACAATAAAGTAATAAGGCTTATAAAATAATAAAACTGAAGCGAGATTAATGCTCTTCATATAAAGCTCTACCCGTCGGAGGACATGGTATGTGAGGTAAATGACAGAGAATGACTCAATAGAGGTTGCAAAGCATAGAGTTTGGTGTTCCATTTTCTGTGGCTACCCAGCTAGTCATAAAGCGTGCAATATTTCAGCATATTTTGATTAATGGTTCAATCAATTAATTGCACAGGGTCTGACTGTAGACAATGGTTGTGAGCTTAATTCCAATGTTAGGGAAACTCTTTAATTTTATTACCTAACTCTCATAACAAGACAAAGTGCGGCATTGAGTTTCATCACTTAACGCGCAGTGTATCGGTAATTGTGCAGTGCATAAAAAATAGTGCTTTAACACTGGGCTCCCTCTGTTTATATGGCTATATGTGGGGTACAGAGTGAACCCAAAAAAATCTTACTTAATATTGGTATATATCTGGTTTTATGCAGACAAAGTAACAAGACTTAGCCATATATACATAACATATGTAAGTTGTTTGGATGTTATATCATATCATAATTATATATAATTATTGTGGTGCTATACTTCATTTATATATCAAACTATAATCAAGGCTAAGAGCAAAAGAGGTCTAAGTATACTTTTATTGAGAAAAAAATATTAGAAATTAAATGGTACATGGCAAGACAACTTTGGACATTTTCCTAGAAATTGATAATATAAAAAAATACTGTAAAATAATATATGATCTTGGGGAATAACTATTCTTAAAGATTCATTGACTTTGTCAATTTTGACTAAACTAGGCAGCACTTCTTCTGTAGATTTCTTTCCATATTAATGAAACTCGGATGAATATGAACACTTCGCTATTTGCTAATTTTCTCATTCATCATATGTGCCGTCGGGGCACAGTAGTGTAAGGATCTGTCTAGATCTCTAGTTATACTATTCGAAGGTGGATGGGCCCAACCCCCTAATTCAAACAAATGATTTTTTTGAAAATACTTTAGGGTTAGGCCTCTTTACTCGCTGCCACTATCAATTTCTCACGTAGCGTTCTAACTTGTTAATTGCCAAAGTATTTTCCTCGATCGCGGAGTTTTCCCCCTTTGTAAATAAATTGCAGTGTGGTTTTTATTACGATAAAATCAATCGTTGTCATCCAATTGATATGTAATAAAATTTTTTAGCTTCACGCTGTACCCCGCGTGTAGCAGGGAACCTAGTGTTATGACACTCCGCCCTCCACTTTTTTAAACGTTGTTTTTTAATTGGACGAACTCAACGCCGCACTTTATCTTTGTGCCAAAACAAAGAAACGAAAGTAATGCGTTCACCTGAGTGAAATTAAGAATGGAGAAGAGAGTGAATTATCGATTTTTCCCAAATATTAATTACTAATTTTGATTTATCCCAAATACCGTACATTACATTATTAGTAGTAAAATATTCCCACACACTCACACTAAAATATTCCCACTTGAGGAGATGATTTTTTTTTTCATTTTCTCGCTATGATAACAAAGTAAAACTTGGCTTTCAGTTCTGTCACTCAAGATGCGGTATTTCGAAAATTGAGTATCTGAACACTAAATTCCCTCTGTCTACCCTAATGAGGATACATTGTGAAGCTAAAAAAACACTAACATTATGTCATACAAAAATAATCTTTCCTACTGTGTAAATGTCACAAAAGAAATTAAGAAAGAGACTTATATTTACACAAATATTTGTACCTCGGAAATTCGAACCCGCACCCACCGTTCACTGTTAAATCAAAAGCGTAACAATGTTAGGTACGCCCAACGAATATATCACTCGAGTTATTATACTTTAATAGGTTATTTTACTCATAAGAATTACGTTGCATTCAATAGGTACTGGGTATTGCGGTGTCACTTTAATGATATACGAGTCACGTCTAGACCGGATTGTACGTTTTATTTATTGTTAACACGCTAGTGCTTTATCTAGTTATCTATTAATCAATCAATGTAAGAAAATCTTCCAATATTTTCTTGCTTAGTTCTTGTCGTGTATTCCAAGTTATATATTGCAAGCAAAGGTTCAAGAAGAAGACCCCTATCAAACAGCCGCGTAGTACTTCCCCTCCACACCCTCTTCCCTCTGTATCCAGTGTCGTTGTAAAAGCCAGTAACGCTAAACGCTAACATCATAATACAACATTGTCATAGCTTGGACCTGTTACAAAGCGCTGCGTTATTCTCCGCCACTGAATACGCCACGTCGTAGTTGAGCGACAATCGGTTGATGGGAAAGTGGGGAACGGAGTGTCTTAACACTCGGTTCCTTGTGCCTGCCCTGTTAGAAGCGAGATTACATCGTGAAGCTGAAAAATATAACCTGATAAGGGGATTGTGGCGCAAAAGTACAGCTGAATACAGTTTTCATTTCCTCGAGACAAAAAGTCTCAAAGTGTGAAAAATACTAATTTTCTCTAGTAAAAAGACAAAGCGTAGCGTTGAGATCTCAGATCTCAAAACGAAATGTCTCGAAATTTTGACGATGCGTAGGGAACTGAGTGACTTAACACTATGTTTTCCCTGTCTACTCTGCTATATGCGGGATACAGCGCAAAGCAGAAAAAAAATGTTTAACTTTACAATCATTAAAACATTCAATTAGTTTGCTTAATAATATTTTTATTAATTATTAAAAATTTTCACTAATTATCCGCCCTAATAAACCGCATACCCAAATACGTCAGAATTTGCAATAAATCACATTGACCATTAGATGGGAGATTAACCATGACATAACCTTTGCCGGTGTGGTATAGGTGAAGGTCGTGACTCACTGCAGTTGATTCAGTACCGCCGCACCACCACCACTACCACCACCACCACCACCACCCATGGTATCGTTCCCGATACGTAGGTATACTATGTTTTATCAAGATTACGGCCTAGGAAAGGATTAGTTTTTATGTATGAGGCTGTTTATTTGTCATTGATAGTTTCTCTTTTTAATAGTTTCACGCCGTATAAAATGGTAAGCAGTGATTCTAGTGTAAAGTTACCCCATTCTCCACTTTCCGTCCAATTTTTAAAGACATTAAATGTTGAGTCGAAATCACTGATTCACTTTGTCTTGTTATTAGTGCTAAAAAAATAAAAATAATTCACCTTCCGGAGTAGAAACCCAATGCCCACAGCTAGGTCACCCTAATAGAAAATGTTGGAATGGTTTATTACGTTTAACAAAAATTTATATTTTTTCCATTAATCATATATTTTATTATTTTTTACATTATTAAGTACGTATAATTATTTTTATCTGTAGGTAACTGGATGATCTCGCCGAGTGAAAAAATAATGTGCTACCGTCATTTAGTACCAAAATTTCGCAACTGCGCTATAATGGATAGAGATATTCGAAAATATATAAACGCTGTCTAATTTGCATAATTTATTCCAGCTGCGTTTAAAACTCGCTCTCTCATATAAACAGTAATAAGATTTATAGCTTAAAGTCTGTCTTTTTTTAGCTTTACGCTGTATCCCGCAAATAGAAAGATAGTGCCGACGAAATGTAGGGTAGGGTAGGGTAGGCACTTTGTCCCCACACACCGCCCAATATTTCGAGACATTGCATGTTGAGTGGCGGAATTCAACGCAGCAGTGAGTGAAAATAACTCATTCCCAAGAGTAGGAATTGAACCCACAACTGTCACGTTCGCAGTCACACCACTGCGCCACGATTCGATGGCATCTACTTCATGACGTCCGTTTGTCGCTATATATACGTACGTTGTCATGTAAATCTTGTACGGTTCCTGTAATGTTTTGAATATATTACCAACTTAAAAAAAGGAGATTATCTGTTTGACATGAATGTGATTTTGTTGGTATTCGATAATATATGAGTATGATGATTTACTTAGAGTGCGAAGAACGTGTAAGCTAAATTTTGTAAGTGTATGTATGTCTGTATATCTGTATCTGTCCACAAACTCGAAAACTAAAATTGCCCTATCGTGATTAAAAATAATGGCCACGAAAATTAATAATACATAAGCGTTGTTTATTTATTTTTTTATCAGCTTCACGCTGTATCCCGCACACAGCAGGGTAGGCAGAGGGAACCTAGTGTTAAGACACTCCCGTTCCCCACTTTCTGCCGAATTCTGGAGGCATTGCGTGTTGAGTGGCAGAACTCAACGCCGTTGTTTAATTGACTTAGGTAATTCAAGCAGTGTATCATACAAACTCTCCCATACAAATATATATAAATAACGATGGGGCGGTGTGTAAGGAAACAGAGTGTCTTAACACTATTTTCTCTCTGCCCACCCTGCTATATGCGGGGTACAGCGTAAAGTGAAACCATCCGCCTTTTGGCTTTGTTATATAGACCATTAAAATGTAAAACTTGTACTGCTTTCTGAAACATTTTGAATATCTTTACCGTCAAACGCAATTTTCGTTTTTGGAGATTTTTATTTAGGTATTACGCTTTTTCTCTCGCAGATTATGTATTTGGAAGAGTGGAACACAGTGTTAAGCTCCACCCAAATTCGAGTAATTGTGTATGTTATGTGACGAAAATAAACGCCGACTTTCTTTTTAACTCATAACCAATCATTGTATTATAGATCGATAGCTAAAAAAAACTACACAAAAAACACCTAAGAAACCACTTTAAACTCTAGTTAAAACTCTCCGTTCTCTACTTACCTTCTTGACATTGCATTGAATAGCGAAACTTAACGCCGTGAGAGAGCACTTTGTCTGTGAGAGCGAAGATATGAATAACCTATTGTATTAATTAATTATTTTCATCATAAACACAACAAGTTTGAACATTTATAGATGCCAGTTAATTATTCGGACACATCCGCAGGTGGTGGCCGTCAGGGAACATAACTCTCGTTCGGTAGTTGAATATTTTTTATGCCCGACAGAATGACGCCCGTTTAGATTTACGGTCGCTGAAAACGCTTTTACCGTTTCGATGCTATACATACTGTTACTGGGTTGTCGTGTAACAGAATATCATATAGTACGTACATACATATTCATAAATGCTGAATAGAAATGGTTAAATTTTAGTGATTTTTTCTCTATTAAGCAGGACGGGTGGGGGGTTCGAATCTTCATGGCATATTATGACAATTTTTATTTTTTTAATTATTTGAAAGAGGCCAATCGTGGTGCAGGGGTACAACTGTGATTGTAAACGCGACTGGTTGTGGGTTTGATCCCCATTTCTTCGTTCTGTGTCGTGACAGAGCAGCCAAGAGTTCCATCACTCAACACGTAATGCCTTCAAAATTCGGCCGGTAAGTGGGGAACGGAGTGTCTTAACACTAGGTTCCCTCTGCCTACCGTGCTGTGTGCGGGGTACGGCGTGAAACTGATTTGGGATATGTTTTTTTACATTTAGAAAACTTAGTCGATATAACAATACAATTTTTACTTTCAACCGAACAAATGGAGCCAGGTACCCGTTATATAACGGAACCACATTGAAATAAAAGCTGTGTTTTCGAAAAACAAACTTTCAACGACATTTTTTGCGAAAAATTGCAAAAAAGTTAAAACTCAGTTGTAAGATGTCAGTTGGTAGCGAACTTAGGCGACAGTTGTTTGGCTTCAGTGTCAATAGAACGTATATTTATAATATGCTTTATTTTATTTTGTTCATACCAGAGGCCAGTCGTGGCGCAGCGACACAAAGTGTGACAGTAAACCGACTAGTTGTGGGTTCGATCCCCACTCGGGGAAATTAAATATTTATTTATATTTTAATTCTTCGCTTTGGTGTCGAAGCAAAGCGCGGCGTTGAGTTCCGCCATTCAACATGCAATGCTTTCAAATCTCGGTGAAAATTAGGGTACGGAGTGTCTTAACACTTTAGTAGTTTAGTTTTTTTAGGTTCCCTCTGCCTACCTTGCTGTGTGGAATACAGCGTAAAGATGATTTTTCATACCATTTTCTTTATTTTTTCTCTATTAACCGTTAGCAAGAGTGAGTGGTAAGAGAGGCACGGGAGATCTCGATTAACGTTCGAGAACACAATGTCCTGGGGGTAGGTCAGGTAAAATGCCCTATGAGGTCTTCTTGGATGGTGTGTATGATAAGATATATTTCCGCTTAGCTAACTTTCACCCCTAGCTTAGGAATTTACTGGTCTACACAACAACAAAGCAATTGCAAAATATAAACAGAGACGCCATTGCTGAAAATATACTTTTTATTATCGCGTCGTATCTTTCATCGGCTGTTTATAATATATCTTGGCAAATGAATGTTAAGTCAAACATCGGGATATAATAATAGTGTTGTACGTCACGTCCATTAGTCGGTTACATCACTATTTCACTACGCGTCAGCGGTCAATGTCGAGGTAGGGATGGGTGGGAAACGGGAATATTTACTTTCTTTGTGGGAACATTTAATTTTGTATTTTTTTCTTAATAGGTTGTTATATAGAATGTTATAGACTTTCGTATTTTTCGTATATATATTGAACTTGGCGAAATTTGAACTTTTAATTTGAGGTATTTTAACTACGCAGGCAAATTCTTCATAGTACCTAACTCATGGCTGGCTTGGCATGGCAAGGCTTCGCATGGCTTGTACTTAGGTTAACTATAAAACGTAGATCTTGTTGTTTGCTGTTCTCTTAAGAATTTTGAGAAATCCTCCCTTAGTGCATCTAACTGACAGAGTGACTTGGCAGTGATGAGTCCATCAATGGTGAAATCAATCCATAGTGAATCCATGTTACGTGATGATGGCGAACGGAACGTCCGTTGCACAATTTCTACATTGTGTGTATCAATATTTTAAAATAGCCAAGTTTCTTTTTATTCTTTTCATGTTTCAATTTTCAGATGCCGACAGGGATGTAGTTTCACAGTTAAAAATCTTTCATTTGAGGTAAAATTCTCGTACAATTTATATACTTCGAATTGTAAACGGAAAAGGGGTTGAAAGAAATACTGGTCTTAAGAAATTTAAAAAGCTAAAAGGACTTTTGAGTAATACCTTCAATAGCGAGATTACTCCAAGAAGAGAAGTCATAGGTTCATTATGAACATGCTAGCTGTATGTCATGGTAGTTTTAGATTTTAAAAATATTTTATATAAAATTATTGTATATCGAATTGTACAGTGTATAATTTGATAACTGATATTATATTTTTAAGCTTTCGATTTTAATTCATTCAAGTATCGAAACACTCGCGATTTTTAGCTTCACGTAGTATCCCTGGAGTAGTCAGAGAGAACAGGGCGTCAGATGCTACGGTCTCAGCATACTTCTTTCGTCGTCCATTGTCAATGTCATCAACTTCTTAAGACATACGCTCTGGGGACACGTCATCTTTCCATCTTCTCTTTCAATATCGTCGATACTGTGTTCTCAAAAACAAACCGAGATGACCCTGCCTCCCTTACCACTCACTTTTGCGCTATAGATTTGTTGAAGCCAAATGCTATGTAAAAATTCCGCGGCTAAACCTTGTGGTTGTCAGCGCGTTTAGGGGTTTAGAGCTCTATATAGAATTTGTAAAAATACGTAATTATTTCTTCTTAGTCTATTTTTGTTATTTCATATTTAATATTTTGCCCAATTTTTTTTACCTATGGTAGGGTAAAATATATAATATAAATATTACACATACATATACAATATACATTTTTGTACGAATGTACTACAAATAGTGCTATATAAAATAATATTATAAAATCTTAAAGATATATTTATAATTGAAAGAAAACATATTTATCAGCTGTGTTTACGTGTTTTCACAATCTTTGTGTTCATGCAAAATTTTCTATTATAATATAATCGTTTTATTGATATTCTCAAAATGCACATCACTATAGTGTAAACAACGGAAACAACAAGTAAAAAGCGTATCGACAGATGCCCGTCAGTGGGCGGCAAAGAGGCTTACACGTTGCAAAAGAATTATATACTGAAAAGTTGAAAGCTGGATGAGATTTCACGTTTTTTATAGTATTTTTCACGTATTTTTTCAGTGTTTTGAAATTTTATGAAATTATCATGTAGCTCATAACTATATTATCTATTATATTTTATTGATTTTTTTTAACTAGTGGCTGCCCTTTCGTTTTTTGTTAAATCTCTCTCCGTGCTCCCTTATACGTCGTAAGAGTCCTTCATCCAAATTTCAGCTTTCTATGCTGCGTAGATTCGGCTGTGTTGTCTGCCAGTCACGCAGCAACGGAAGCTAAAAACTTTGCACATGTGCTTGAAACCATAAATAGATCATATCATTCCGTTGTTTATTATCATCTAATTCCAACCATGTATGTGATAGATATACCTACATGTCAAATTGATTCCAAAGTAAGCTTGGCTTCTGGGTTTTATACTTATCATGGCGAGTGTTCTGGGGAACTGTTTGACCTGTTACCTTCCCGCCGAATTTTCTAACCGCACAGTACTTCTCAAACTAAAATACCATCCACACCACCTGGATACGTGGCGTGGTTTCGTAGGCATTTTCTTCCACACTGGAATGGTCTACCTGCGGCAGTGTATCCAGCTCGATACAACCTGGCTACCTGTAGCTCCTCTGGTGTTACACGGGATCGTGAGGGGCGGTGATCACTTTCCATCAGGTGATCCGTACGCCCGTTTGCCTAGTCTAACGTTTAAACAATTATATTACTGATTTTTATGATCAAGATCATTTCACCTTACTTTTGAGCCCTTCATTGTCTTTAACTCGCAAACGAATTATTTATTGTACATGCATAAAATTAAGCACATTTATTAAACCCTCCTCCCTAGCTTGTGATGCATATAGAATTTAAATTTTCAATCAAATTTTAAGTTTGATTTGGCTATTTTTTACCACGTACGTAAAAATTGTCGAGTGAAATTTAGAACTCTAATTTTATCCCGAGTGAACACAGAACTCGGCACCCGTACAGATATTCTCATTCTTTTATCGGTGAAATCGACAATGACACATTTTTTATCATTTAACTTGGCTTTCACATTTATGTTTTGAATTACAGTTTATTTACAAGAAACAAAAGGCTATTTTAATTAAAATATTTGTAATTGATTGTTGTTGTTATTGATTTAATCGCATAATTAGCTATTATTGATGTAAATTTTAGTTTAAATAATTGTAGATTCAAGTGAACGTCCGTGACTTATTCCTATGAAACACCGATCAAATTAGTGTTTCAGGTAAAATGTTACGTTGACTCACTGTTAGTTATAATTTCACTGGTTTTAAACGTTAAACCATATGTTTAGATTTGTGTACGCGGTTTTTTTTTTAAATTGCGTGTTTTATTCTTTAGAAAACGTATTTGAACGCGCGGATATGAACAGGCGCCTTTTGGAAACCCTATAATTTTTTTAACGTTTTTGTTTTTCTATTTAGAGTAGAATCACTTTTCAAAAACGTAAAAAAATATTTTGCGTTTTGAGAAAATGAGAAAATGAAATTAACTGATTTTCTCGAATGAAACTTGAACTTACAACCGTTACGGTTACAGTCCCTCCCTGCGCTGACGGTGGAAGTTGAGTCATACAAATTAATATAGGTCTGTAATTAAATTGAACCTACAACTATCGTTTTCCCTCGGATTCTGAGTTCGATCTCTTCATTCCGGGGAAAGATTATATTTATTTTTTCGCTTTGTTGAACAAAGAGCGGCCTTGAGTTCCACCACTTAACTCACAATGTCTTGAAATTCATGCAGAAAGGCTCAACTAGGTTCCCTCTGCATACTTTGCTATGCGGGAAAAAGCGTGAAGCTGTTTTTTTTAATCTATTTTTATTGCAAATCAATAAATGCATTATTAGGGTGTCTATTTCCCTCGACAGGCGCACGTCTATCACGCTAGTAGCGGAGTGAGCGACGTCAATGATATTTATGCCGGCATAATGTTTATTTTCATATCCTCGCTCTGGTAAAGAGGGCGCGGCGTTGTGTTGCGCCTAACACAATGTCTCGAAAGTGAAGTAGTGAAGTGAAGTGGTGTAGTGAAAAGGGTGGTTCGTAAGCATAGGGGGCTGGATGGCTTGTGCCCATGGTCTGGTGCCCACCCCAGAAATTTGAAAAACCTTTACAATGAATAAAATGTGCGTGTAAAGGTTTTATTTGGCCATTCCCCACCAGAAAATATATAGAGATACGTCCGTATGCGCCGCCTCTGCGCCTTCCTTCTGCCCGGGTAGGCTGAGACTTTCACGCTTTTTATCCCCCGAGTTATTGACTGCGGGAAAAGGCATGAAGCTGTGTTTTTATCCGTATTAATGGCGAACCAACGACTGCATTACTAGGGCGTCTATTTGACACGAGGGGCGCGCGTCTGTCACGGCTGGCCGCTGAGTGAGCGACGTCAATGTTATTTATACCATCGTAATGTTGGTCGTGACGCGCTACACGCTCTCCTCTATACATATGTAGGTGCTGTTCTTTATATGAACTGACAAGTGTGTGGATTCCATCAGTTGCTGTTGTAAAATGGCAATATATTTATTTATATTTTCTCTCATCTAATAGATAAAGCGCGGCGTTGAGCTCCGCAACTCAACGCAATATCTCGAAAATGAGGAATGGAGTGTAAGAGTAACACTAGGTTCCCTCAACCTACCCTGCTTTGCGGGAAAAAATATAAAGCTGTTCTTTTCGCGAATGCTTTATTATATAGTTAAGTATTTAAAATATATTGTAACAGGAGGCGTAGAGTCATGAATTATATTACAGTGACGATGTGTTCAATGTATTGATTGCTATTTTTGTTCGGATTGGCAATATGTGATTGTTCTCACTTGTGTTACTTGCTCTTCTACCTCTATAAGTGTAGGTAGGTATTCATCTGTTTACTCAGAAACATTTAGAATATTATATCTATTCGTAATGTATTATTTTTGACTATTTTTCGATTTAGTTTGGGTAAATGGAACGTAATAAGTAGTCATTTTAAATCAACTAGCAGAGAAGAAGCAAAATTCAACATTTGTTTTAACGACAGAAGAGAAAGGAAAAATATTGGGAGCCTGAAGGCAAATGTTACTAACTAGCTTTTCCTTTAGAATTCGATGTTCGTTAGAACACAAAAATATTTCTTCAATATCAACCAGTAGTTCCTAGGATTAGTGCAAATCAAAAAAAAATTCAAGCTTTTTAATGTTAGTACAGATTGATTAAAATAAAAAACATTTTATCATTATACCTATGTTTAAAAAACACCTAATTTTTGAAATCTTCAAACCCTCAATCCAATTCCACTGCGCCATTATGGTATCTGTGTTGATTCTATTTCAACTTTATAATATTATGACGAGGTAACTTCAATTCATCCTTGTCAAAATATATTCCCATTTAATAGTTTAGTTTCTCAGAATCTAAAGTCGTTTCTTATCTAAACAAATGATTGCTCATATTCATTGCTCTCTTTATTATATTAATAACTTTTACATACGAGGCCAGTAGCAGGTGGACAAGGTTTTGAGTTCGATTCCCAGTCGAGAAAGTTAAATATTTAATATTTTAAATTCCTTGCACTGGTAACGAGGCAAGGCGCGGTGTTGAGTTTCGTGAGGCGACACATAGTACCTCCAGAATTAGATAGAAATTTGGGAATGGAAGTGTCTCAATGGGAATGGTATAGTATATCAGTAGGTTCCCTCTGCCTAGCCTGCTACGTGCGGGATACAGCGTGAGCAAAGAAAAACACGGCTTTGGCCCTTGGTAAAACAAATATAACTAAGAATTTTATATACAGACAAAACGTTTCGATGTCTTATTATGCCTACGATCACCTCTGGCACTTAGGCTGTGTCATATACAATACCATTTGCTCAGAGGATGAAGCTGCAGGGAAAAGGCAATTAATTCTTTTACAATTTTCTTTCACATTGTATTTTAATTTATATAAATTCCAAATACTACAACAGATTTGTATCGTAGGCGTGTGGTATGTTACTTTTGCGTGGTTTCATTCAGTGCGGGCGACGCCAACGACGTATATTTATATATTATAATGTTTATATTCTTGCAGCAGGAAATAACTCGCGATCATTTCACCTCAGCGGTACATGTACATGTGCACGGACAGATTGATGAGGAAATAAATATCTCATGTGAAAACTGGCGGCGCTTACTTTTTTATTGTTGTTATAGCCAAATTATATAAAATTTTTACATAAATTGTAGCTCATGTGTTATTCTGATGTGGAAACTATACTATTGTAAAGTCTCATCTAAATCTGTTCAGTAGTTTTTGCGTGAAAGTGAAACAAACATCCATCCTCACAATCTTTCATATTTATAGATAATATTAGTACGATATGGTAGGATACTTGTATTCTTCAGTTTCACGCTGTATCCCGCACGCAGGGGGAACATCTTGTTAAGATAATGCATTTCCTACCTTCCGCCGATTTTTTAAAGCATTGCGTTGAGTGGCGGGACTAAACGCCGAGCTTTTGCCTTCATGCCAGAACGAAGAAATGAAAATATTCATAAATAATAATTCATTTCCTCGAGTGGGAATCGTTCACAAACGTCACGTTACAGCCACATCTTTGTGCCCCTGCGCCACGACGGCCTCTAGTTTGTATTCTTGCAATAGGAAATAGCTTGCGATCTGTACACCTCAACGAAGTATATCTTATATGAAAATAAAATATTTAATTATGTATTGCGTTGTAGGACTGTTATTATCATGAATATTGAAATCGTTAGTGAATATGAACACAGTGGTAGCTCGATTATCCGGCCGTATAACCGGGTATATGGATTGCGATTATACGGACAGATAGCTCGATCCGATATAAATAGAGGTAGATGAGTGATTGAATGGTGTGAGCTTATTAAAGGGAACAACAAGCTTACCAAGCGTCTGACTGTAAACACACAGGTTGTGGGATCGATCACTGTCAGGGAAATAAATTATTTTCACTCCCTCGCTCTAGTAACAAGACAAAGCGCGGCGTTGATCTCCGTCACTCAATACGCAATGTCTCGAAAATTAAGCGGTGCTTGGGAAACGAAGCGTCTTAACACTAGGTCTCTGCCATTCTTGTTTCACGCGGGATACAACGTTAAGCTAGTAAGATATAGTAACTATATACAAAAATATTAACAAAAAAAGTGTCTAGATATAACATTTTAAATTAGAGTTTGGGCCAAAACTCGGAGTTCACAGATATCGTGATATGCAAAATAGCTCAAACAAACGCCGGCAACAAAGAGCCCAATACTATAATATTGTTTCGTTTGGCGCGCGAATTGGAATAGACGAAACGACGTCACTACACTATTTTTCCTCTTCTTTTAAAAAGGCCTATCACATTTGGTTTCTTATTATAATGTTTTTAACTTCACGCTGTATCCCGCACATAGTAGGGTAGGTAGGATCATGGGAACCTAGAGTTAAGACATCCCGTTAAATTGTTATGTCATCATGAAACTTACCAGTTATTTGGGCTATGGTGACAGTAGGTACAATAATATGGTATCATCTAGCTAATCTGATGATGGAGCCAGGCAAGCATTTGATCTTAGGCTTATAGAATTTATAGCCCGAAACAAAAAGCTCTAAAAATAAGCAAACAACTAGAAAATAGCCGATATCTTCAAACAATTGAACATATTTTCTTGAATCTTGACTAAAATCACTCACACTTAAGTCATCTTGCAAACAAAAAAAACTAAATCAAAATGCATTCCTACACACATATACAAAAACCTTACACTTATAATATTTCTGTCTTTTAGTCGGCTGTTAAAAAAATATTTAGGACATTTTGGATATCGAACCCTTGACCATCTGTATCAATCCGACACCCTCAATATCTGGAAGTGCATCATTATATCGTCACTTTTTTCGATTGATTTATTTATTTATATTGAAACAAACCTCAAGCCTTCTGTTTACGCCATAAATATATCGGTAATAGGCAGAGCCAGGTGGCGTAATTTTTCAGTAACGCCTTCCTCGTGTAATTTACGTACGTATTATAAACACATGTGTATAACTGTCCAAGGTTCCGTTTCGACTGCCATATTTATAAAGCTGTACTGGAAAACTTATTTTTGTTGAACAATTCCTAGGTACTTGTTTGGTTAGTTTTCACTGTAAATTGAACCGAGTTTTAGCTGTGTCAAATGAAAATTAAGCTGAAATCCCCACTCGAGGAGATGAAATATTTACACAAATTTATATTTCCATTTCTTAGCTCTGGTGTCGAGGCAAAGCGCGGCGTTGAGTACTGTCACTCAACACGCAATGCCTCCACAATCCGGTAGAAAGTGGGGAATAGTGTCTTAACACTAGGTTCCCTCTGCATACCCGGAATACAGTGTGAAACTGATTTTTTTTGTATTATACGTATGAGGCTCATGACTGGGAACTTAGTCGATTCCTATTAGTATCAAGACAAAGCGAGGCGTTTAATTACGCCACATCACACACAAAGTTTTGATAACTTGGCATTGTTTGAGGAACGGAGTGTATTAACACTAGATTCTTTTTGCTTAACATAACAAACGCGGGTATAGCGGAGAAGCGAAAAAAACATGATTATACTTTAAATTTCTACTTTTTGTTTTATAAGAGAGCGGGAAATTAAACAATATATGCATATATCTTTTACAATAAACTCCATGTAGCTACGACATAATCGACATTAATCCAATTAGGATCACCATCCTATAACCTATGTACGCGTGTGCGATGCCCCACTAACCTTGCTAACGATTTGCATCTGGCTTTTTTAACACTGTAGTGCTAGCTACCTCTCCACTGCGCATGCTTTGCCCTCGTCCTGCACTTCGCAGCCTCATCCCTATAACATTGTGATCAGTTCGTACGTGGAAACGTGATTTTCCACATATGCTTATACCACGGTTTCGCTTACGCCCATTCTAGATGTCTTTTTACATGCAACTTTGCTATACTGCTTTAAAGTTTCAATTTGCATGCATTTCTGCAGGCCGTTTCCCTGTCACAGCTAGTGGTATAGCCCAAATTGGACTATAAACTCTGTTATATCGGGATAGGGTTGGTTTTGCAGTTGGATGTTCAACGCGCGTGTGCGATGCCCCATTGACCCGCTAACCGCCCGGGATGCGTCGATGAGTGCCGAACAGCGGCGGGGCTGCACGATAGCTGCTGAAAATAAGGGTTAGGGCTTGATGGTTAAAGCTAATTAATTATCTGTATTGACTTTTCTTTTTAAATTATAAACAAAATTTTTATGTTTCATAAATATTATAAATATTTTTCTCTAATTATTCTATGTAGGGGGTAAAGTAATTCATTTCTGAATTTATAACTCATTTTTTTTCGCTCCAACACATTTCTTTCTTGTCTTTGTTAAATCATAATATGGTGCTTCGAACTAAAACTAAACGGAATCTAGTGTTAAGAGTTAAGACACTCCATTCCATATCGCCCGTTTCCGAGATATTGAGTGGCAGAACTCAACGGCGCGCTTTGTCTTTTTAATAGAGACAGGAAATGAAAATGATAAATTCTCGTCAGAATCTAATTTACAACCGTCGTGTTGATCAAATACTGTGTTAAAATATTTAAGATTTTATTGTTTTAACATTAATAATTGTCTATATGACCTTTTGAAACGGTTACTTTATTTTCTCGCTCTTTCATAGTTACTCTTCTCTCTCGGTCCTTACAGCTGAGCGTTCCCGGCTATATTCCTGTAAGCGACCTATATCGATACCAGTTTATTTATACACGTATCTGCTACCGTTGTTCGCTTCGGATAGAATCTGTTAGGTAACCCTTTATAAATCTACCCATACGCTTCTAGCTGAAAGATGAAGAAGCCCACGTGCCTGTCTTCGTGGTTGGCTGTGAGGTAATATTAGTCATAATTTATGATACTCGTATCTAAACATGTTTTTTTTATCACGAATATATTTACTAAGTAGGATAGGAAAAACTTAGTGTCAAGATCCTTAGTTCTCCTCTTTCATAGTGAGACATTGTGTTTTGAGTGGAGTAATTCAACGCTCCATACATTTTCTTTGTAGATCTAAGAAATGAAAATAAATCATTACCCTGAATGGCGTCCAACTTACGACAATCGCATTCATAGACAGAGCTGAAAAAGAATTTCTTCAGTTTTGCTGCTAAAATAGTAATTAGATTCGGATTACAATAACTTACAAAAAGTATCTCTTTGGGTAAGTATTTTATAAGTAAGTATTAAGTATTTAAATGTTAAGAATATTCGCAAGTATTCTTAACATTTAAATACTTAATATAAAAAAAATTGTTCAAGTAAAAAATTTGCCCATTTTAGAAAGAGTCTGGAGCACACCAATTGACCTATATTATATCTGATACTTAAATTTAATCAAAATTATACCTTACTACGAAAAACTCAAGGCTCATTTGCGTTTCCGCTTTCCACGACCCTGAAAGACGATTGACCGGCCTTGGATGAGTCAGACTGTTAAGATAAAATAAAATTTCAACCTTAATCCTATAATAACAAGGAATGATTTTCAATGCTCCTTAGTTGTGAACGACAAATGTACTAAAAGTTGTAAAAGTTATTAGATCTTTTTCAAATATATTCGTTAGTCAGTCTTTACTTAGTCCTGTTTATAAATAAAGTGCTAGTGATTAATCTTACAGTAACCAATGATGCTATGGAGTACCGTAACCATAACCGAAACTAATCGGTTATCCGAAATAAAAAACTTATCAGTAATCGTAACCCAAATCGGAATTAAAGGTTTTGAATAATTTTTGATATGAGTGAGGTCTAAGTGAGATTTGTTTTGAAAGGTTTTTTCTCATGCCAGGCCGAGGCGAGGCGAGGCTCGTTGTACGAAGTTGTAATAATTCAAAAGAACTTTTGTTATTAGATAAAATATATTATAAACAACAAACATCACAAGCTGTCAATAATAGAATCTTTGAAAAATAAATTCCTCCAAAATATTAGATTTTTGTTGATTGATGACAATGGATGAGGCGAAAGATGTATGCAGAGACCTTAGCGATTGACACTTTGTTCTTTCCAGATACCCCGCTAAACATGATAAGCTAAGGAAAAATAATTATTTCCTAAAAAAAAAAAATTAAATTAGCTTCACGCTGTATCCCGCAAACAGCAGGGTAGGCAGAGGGAACCTAGTGTTAAGACACTCCGTTCCCCACTTTCTGCCGGATTCTGGAGGCATTGCGTGTTGAGTGGCAGAACTCAACGCCGCGCTTAACCTCGACACCAGAGCGAAGAAATGGAAATATAAATTTAAGTAAATATTTCATCTCCTCGAGTGGGGATCGAACCCACAACCAGTCGGTTTTGCAGTCACACCTTTGTGCCGCTGCGCCACGACCGGCCTCTAATTATTTCCTATAATTTAATATTGAGTTCCGCGACTCAACAACCAATATCTAAAAATTCGGGGGGTGCGTTCGAAGTTCAAAAAATTAGGTCTCCTCTGTCTATCTTGTTTTGCGGGAAAAAGCGTGAAGCTCCCTTTTTTTAAACACTTATAAATTAAGAGACTACTCACATTCGGTATATTTTGAAACGTTGCATTGATCGTATCTCTTAGAGTGTAAGTAATAACATTGGAGGGTCGTTCGTTGTAAGGGGGTGAATCATTCATACACGTGTAGGCATAAGTTTTATGAAATTTATAGTAGCTAGCTATGAGTATGCCATAGGTAAGTGTTTGATTGAAGGGTCGCGTGTGTCACTTTGAAATTATTTACTTTTTATTTATTAATTACCTTTTACAAAGTTTATTTTTTATCTATTTTATGTATATAGCAGGATAGGCAAAGGGAACCTATTATTAAGTCACTAAGTTCCTCACTCTCCGCCCACTTTTCGAGATATGGCATGTCGAGTGGTGGAACTGAAAGCACGTTTTGTCTTCATACCACAGCAATGACATATAAGTAGATAATTCATTCCCCTGAATGAGAATCGAACACAACCGTTGCATGTATAATCGGACTCGGTCCCTCTGAGCCACGATGGTGTTTCTACAAAATGTGTAAAGCAAAAAATCTTTATTTTATTTTTTTGATGTGTAGAATTGTTGAATATAACGAAAATATTTTTTTTTACGTTTTAAAAGTGTTATTCCAGACTTAGGAAAGAAAAATTCTTATTCAGAAAATGTATAAAAATTTGAACGTAGCGGGACTCGAACTCTCCAGGAGGCGCTGGTTCGAGTCCCGCTACTTTCAATTTTTTATACGTTTTCTAAATAAGTACTACGAAAATAACTTAAAAAAAGTGAGTGCAACTGCAAATACCAGAAATAACTACCTATAAGGGAGAACTACCCACACATGAGTACTCTGGGTGAGAATCGAATCCACAACCCTACGATGGCTACTGATATCACGTAATAATAATCGTAGCGAGGCATATAGCATCTGTATTATAATGCACTATATCGAGCTAGGTCACTCAGTTTACCGGGTCGCTCCTGGGCTCCTGGCTGTTGACCTGGAAGTAGGTCACCGGGGGAGCTGCAGCTGAAAATACAATATAATATTATATTTTGTTTAAGTAATCAATTTATTAAATGTCTCTCTCTCCCTCTGCATTGGTAATTGAAGTGTGGGGTTTAATAAAGCGTCGTATTATATATTGTGATTTATCTGTACTATTGTTTGTCTTGCTACAAATTGGTTTATCAAGCCTACGCTACTAGAATGATAGGAATTTATATTTTTATGTCTGTAGCAGTGGAGGCACAAACAAGGAAGGAGAGATTAGAAGAGAAGAAGACACTAGAAACTAATATTGTTAAGACTCTATTCACCATCCGAATTCGAAACGTTGTGTGTTGAATGGTGGTACCCAACGCCGCGCATTGTCTATTAGAGGAGGGTAATACATAAACTCTTTCTAATTAAAATAATAAAACGGAACAAGCGCGATTCAGGATCGTCCATCTAGTGTTCCCTACAAAAATTGAAGGCCTCGAGCTTGTTCTGAAATTGAGGCTTAGCTTAGCCAGAGCACTTTCATCTGATACCTCACTCGAAGTAACGGCTTTAAGACCAAATTTTGCCCTCTTTTTAAGGCTATTATTTTTTAGGATTTAACCACAAATGTATAGTTTTCAGATTTTTTCCCTGAACTAGTACTACATGTAGATGCAAGGTGCCAAATTTTATAATTCTATGTTAACTGGAAGTACCCAATAAATTTTGATTCCTTTTATAGTGTAAGTATTCCTATATGGAATACGTTTTTTCCAGAAAATCAAGGGGCACTTTCCGCCTAGTTTTTCTAGATATTACGCTAGATAGATATTTTATATGTTTTTTATAATAATAAAATTGTCAATAATCTGCAACAGAAGCCGGGGCGGATCGCCAGTATTTAATGGAAAGCACAATATAAATCGCTTCGGTCCCTGTGACCTATTTCTAGAACAGGAAATAACCGACCCGGTAACTATGTGACCTGGGAAACATTAGATTATGTTATATAACGCGACCTATAGGTATTATAGTCTAGGTTATAATTAAACATCTGATACCGGGGCATAGTGGCGCAGCATCATGTCTGGCTGTCAATGCAATGATTGCGGGTTTGATACCCACTCTGGTAAGAGATGGAGAAGTGAATTAAAATAGCCATATAATGTGGGTATCGGAGTCTTAAAACTAGATTCCGTCTGCCTCTAATGCAATTTGCGGAATTTAGAATAATACTTTTTATAATTATGCGCGGTCTTATTATTCAAATTATTTTTTTATTATCTGATAAGTCAAAGTGGCAGCGTGAGTTCTGCCACTTAACACGTAATATGTCGAAATAGGGAAGAAACAGGAGAACAGAGTATCTTAACATTATGTTGCAAGGTAGAGATTACCCGCTAGTATGAAACTAAATAATTATTTGAAATCTATTATACAGCTGATGAGTTTGTTTGGTTGAACTAGCTAATGTCATGAACAACTGATTCCAATTGATATGCTATATGAAAAATTCTATCTGGTTATACCTAAATTTTAGTAATCGTTTCGACGTTATATCATATACCAAAATACCTGCGATTATAGTTTTGGATTAGAGTTTGTCTTACACAGCTCATAGTTGTCCATTTGATCATGCGGGCGAAGCCGCTCATGAAAGGTTTTTTTTATAACCCACCCTGCTGTGTGTCTGGGAACCTGAAGTTTAGACACTTCGTTTTCATTATGATACTCTCGCTCCTTACTTTACTACGTTACCAGAGCAAAGAAATGAAAATATTAATTCAGTTCCTCCCTAGAATCGAACCCATAACATAACCGTTTACAGTCGCATGCTTGTGCCCTTCCGCCATTACGGCCTCAAATATAAATCTAATCATAATAAATCTCAAATATAAATAAATCAAAATAATTGAAGTTAAATATTCAAAACAAAATTAACTGTTCAAAATGTATTTCCTCATTTACACAGTTTATTTATAGATTTGTGTGGTTTATTTTGCTTTATACAAATTAAACGATCTTTAGATGTCGTGTAAATTCGACATTACCTACAACCGGTTAATCTTGGGTTTAATCCAAATTATTTCGATTTATTGTCGTTATTTAAAGGGAGTATGGATATGGTATTGTGCACAGTTGTACTTTGCATTTGGCTTGACTAACTGTTACTGTTTTTTCTAGTTGCAAGCTCTATCCCGCACATAGCAGGGTAGGCAAAGGAAATTTGGAAACCTTGTGTTAAGACACTCCGTTTGCTTTAAGACATTTCCGTTCCCCATTTTCTCTTCTGGGAAACGTAACATTTCAAACACTGGGCTATTCCGTGGGCACCAATAGACTGAGGTGACATTCGTCTATCTGTCGAATATCAATACCTCGAATACCTATAGTATTTGTTTATCCAAACGTAAAAAGATTAAAAGTGCGTAAAAAATTAAAAATAATCTTTAACATGCAGTGGTTAAGAAATTGGGCAATAAATGGGGAACGGAATGTCTTGATGGTAGTTACCATAATACCTAAACTGCGGCACACAACTTTCAAGAAAAAAAAATATTTTAGGTTAAAATAAACCATTTCAAAAATTACAATCGTAACTCATTACTAACCCTTTAATTTAAGCTACAGCTCCAACCCTATCCCTAAAATAAACCTAGCTGACCAGTTCGGTCACCCCTTTATAGACTTACGAGGGCACTAAGTACCCATAACTAAAGGTTTATGTGTAAAATGAGACATGCAATACCTCTGTGCTAGTTGGCGTTGTTTGTTTTATAGCTATTAGGTTTATTTTAAAGCTTATTATGAAACTTTTTTTTTTAAGTTTAATATTGTCGTAATTTTTTTAAATTCACATTGTATACCGCACATACGAGTAGCATAGGAGGTAAAGCGAACGTGGAAACCTAGTGTTACGACACTCCGTTCCCATCAAGACACTTCCGTTCGCCACTTTCCTCCGAAATTTGAATTCTTTGCTTGTTGAGTGGCGGAACGTTTACGTCGTTACCAGAGCAAGTGAAAGAAAATACTCATATAAATATATCGTTTCCTCGAGTGCACTACAATCTACAACCTGTCGTGTTTACAGCCGCACGCTTTTTTTGGTTCTTCTGGCTGGCAGTCACTCAGTAATGGAAAAGTTTTTTATATATAATATATATATACAGATAAATAACTATATAAATATGTGTATATTTGCCAAATTGGCCATTTCGTAAACACATAATTAAGGATTAACCTGCTGCTATTATTTACATCTTTTGTTGCGTAATATATCCGTAAATATCAGCCATAATCACTGTAATTTGACAAATTAATTGTAGGTTTAGGAATTATTCGTTTCTATTTTTGTTTGTTTGGCTAATCTTGGGAAATGTACTGGTTCGAATTCAAAACTACTCTTTTGTTAGACAGTCAGACAGTCCATTCATCGAGGATGGCTTTAGGATAGCCTAAAGCCATCCTCGATGGCACATCACATCACGGTAATATGGTCATTATAGCTTATAGTACTTGCGGTCAAAGTTACCTTGCTCATACACAACTGTTAGTTCTTCTCATTTGATCACACGGACGAAGTCACAGATAAAAACAAGTGTTAAATGAAAAGAAAACAGGAAGTGATAAAAAAACAAAATATTAAAGTAGTAAAACGAAATTTAAATATACAGATGAAGTTTCTAAATTTAGAATTTTTTTATGAACAGCGGAAATTGGGGAACGGAAGTACCATAATGGGAAAGGTAATGAAACACTAGTTTCCCAGGTTCCCTCTGCCTACAGTATGAAGCTAAAAAAAAGTAATACAAAACGACTAGAAGTCCATACCATACATAGAAGTCCAAACGTTATCAATTTAAATCATTGCCCGTAAATGCGAACTTGACAGTGACACAGCCAAGGACGTACGAGGTTCGCGCCGTCACCTCGCTGAAGGTCTTGGAGGTAGCGTGAAACTGTTAATACCTATATGTGTATTTGTTTTAAACTTCACGTTGTATCCCGCATATAGCGGGGTAGGCAGAGGTTATGTAGTGTTGAGACACGCCATTCTCCACTTTCCGTTTTCTATTATGCGGATAACAGCTGTTTTTTTTGATCATATATGGTTTTTCTTGTTTTAAAAATCATAAATACGTATTTAATCCTTTAATATTGCATTGTTATTATAATAGCATTGATTGGACAATTAATACTTTTATTTAAAACTACATTATTTTTCTTAATCTCATTTCACTAAACGATAGTTCGAGAAGGTTAATGTCGAGAATATAATTATATGTAGAAAGTAGGTATAAATTACAAATGAGTAGTTTAAGTGGGTCAACGTTTTTTCTAATGAGTAAAGTGAATGATTTTTTTTTAGCATCAAATGTGTATATATTTTAGTTAGCTGAAGCCTTTGTGGCGCAGCATCTGACTGTAAACCTGACGGTTGTAGGCTCGATTCTCACTCGGGCATTTAATTTATTGTCATTTCCTCACTGGTTACAAGACAAAGCGCGCCATTGAGTTCCGACTTCCGCCAGTCATGAGTCAACACGCACTGTTTTAGAAATTGGATGAAAAGTAGAAAATGGAGTGTCTTAACACTAGGTTTCCTCTGCCTATCCTGCCTCATGCGGTACACAGCGTGAAGCTATACTTAAAAAGGATATGTACATACTACCATCAAGTTCAGTCAGGCAAACCAACTGCGCCTCAATAGAGTCAAGTTTCAAATTTGTCGTCTAATTAATATCCTTTGTCTCTGGCTAAAAATCAATAAACGATATACGATATCCTTTATAAAAGTTTCTACTTAAACATCAACTTTAGAAGTAAAGAAATTAGGACAAGCGTTAAGAAAAATAAATATAATGACTGTTTATAATATTATAAAGCTGGAGAGTTTACTTGGTTGAACGCGCTAATCTCAACAACCGTTTGGATTAAAAAAATATTATTGAAAATGTTAAAATGGCTTCGATGTAACTCGTTGTATTTGCCATTTGACTACTCGGTCGAGCTAATACTCATTTTCTAGTGTTTTTCTGGTGATGAGTTCCGCCACTCACCACACAATTCCTTCAGAATTCGGCGAAAAGGGTTCCCTCTGCCTACCTGGTAACGTACCTAATAAAGAGATAAAGCTTTAAAAAAACTTCTTTTTTGCACAACTTTCTCTATGCAATTTATACAGTAATATGTTATATGCCATTAATTTTACGTTATCTAGAAGGACAGCGTGTTCAACACAAGGTCTCACAAGGAACCGCAGTATTACACCCGACGATAACTTACCGGAGGCCATGAGCGTATCTAGCAATATTTTCCAGGGTGGGCCTTGACTTTGGCTTTGAACTGTTTTTTTTCGGCAGTGGGTGTAAATGGTGCTACTGCTGTGAGTTCGATTCCCACCCGGTGGACTATATTTTAGTTGGATTGGAGAGTCTCAATAAAATAACAAATTTTTCTCTGCCTCTCTCATATATGCGGAGTACATCGTGAAACTATTTGTTTATTTTCTTAAAAATACAATTCTGGGGTGGGCAAGGTATCCCCATCCGCCCCCATATCGGAGGCTAACAGTTGTACGAAAAGAGTGACGCATAGGCGTAGGTGTGAACTTGACAAACAATGGGTCACGGATTCGTTTTCATAGTTCAGTAGGTTATGTAAATTGTTCCCTTGCTTGATTTGATTTTATTTTTATTAATTTGAAATATTTATGTTAAAAACTCTTACTTCTCCACTTTTTGTTATCTTACATTATATACTATTATCTACTATTATCCACTTTTAGTGTCTGTACACTGACTATTAATTACGTCAATTTTACATGGAAATGTATAAAATACAAACTTCATTATCGTGTATTCCAATTAAATTATTGGTAATATATTCTTTCACCGTTCCCTATTTTCCGTCGAATTCTAGAGGCGTTGCTTGTTGAGTGGAACTCAACGCCGCGCTTTTCCTCGACACGAGAGCGGAGAAATAAAAATATTAATTATTTCATTTCCTCGTGTGCGTATGTTTTCCACTATCGGTCGCGTTTAGTCACACACTTGTGCTCCTGTGCCATGACTGGAATGGAGAACGGAGTGTCTCAACACTAGGTTCTATTTACCTACATTGTCGTGTGTGGGATACATTATTAAGCAGATATTCGCTTACTTACAATGTGCGTTTTCTGATAGTAACCTACTATCAAACTGCCGGCCCTTGTTAGGAAGCGTGTCGGGAGTTTCAAAGGCCACAATGAATTCAGCGATAAACATAAATCGTCGTTTCCTTGTGTTAAGGTCTTAATTGCAATATTATTTTCATATAATATAAAGTAAAATTTCACCAGATAAAATATCTATATAAAATATAAAAAGTATAATAAATTATAAAATAATCCGTTTGGTAAATTAATAAAAATATACTTTGCCTAAGTCACCTCTGTTGTTAGAACAGACGTAAAGACTGATAGATATAAGGACTAACGACAACATTACTTCTATAAAGGCTTTGTATTTTTCTTTTAAGATATAGAACTCCAAAAAAAAATATTTAGCAGTTTATTAAACTATTAATATGTACATATTTTTTGCTTTAACATATATTTCATTGTTTCAGGTAAATGGGGTGTACCATAGTGAAGAAACACCGGCTAAAGCATCGTCCCACATAACAAAATGTGCCCTTACAGCCGTCCAAAAGAAACTAGCACGAAGATCAAACAAATACCGAGCTTAAAACAAATGGTCTAAGCTTTAAATTAAAAAAATAATAAATTTAAAAAAAGTTCTATAGTTGCCTTCTCTCTAGATCTTTGGTCCAATTTTGTATATATCGATGTTAGGTGTATTAGCTGTTTCGAATATTTTACGTGTGTGAGGTTGGTACTTCTATTTATTTTTTTTTCCTTTTTTTCACGCAGCGAGACAGCGTCTGGCTGTAATCGACGTCAATCGACAGTTGTGGGTTCGATCCCCATCACTAGACGAAGCGTAGTGTTAAGTTTGGTCCAAAGTTCCCAAAAATTGACCAAAAAGTGGAGAAGTTAGTATTTTAATACTAAGTTCCTTTTCCTACTCAAATATGTGGAGAAAACATGAAGTTGCGTTAGATCCAGTTTTTACTTAGTTTTCGTGTAATGTTAACATAGACGGAAATATATGTGAGAGAGTTTGTCTTATTAAGAAATAAAAATAATAAATCAAAATTCAAAATTGGGCGGAGGAGAACGTACTGTGTTAATACTAGGTTCTCTCTGCCTACCGTGTTACCTGTAGCGGGATACAGCGTGAAACTACTAAAAAACATTATTGTATGTAAGTTCTAAAGCATTTCTTTAATTTTATATCTTTAATAGCTATTAAATATATTATGTTAATATTTTAGTGTGGTATTGTAATGGAGCAACCTGATGTCGAGAAGAGCTGCCCGAGCTCCGAAGATGGCGGGCTCACAAGAAATAGAGTATGTATTTTATATTTAATATTTTATGCCAAAATTGATTTGGTAAAATTCAAAGAACGTAGCGGTCCACCGTAGCACTTGGCGCTCCTTTTTCCCTGGCTATCTAGACATAAAACTTGAACCTGAAAAATCTAGGTTGTATATTGAGGCCGTGGCGCAGCGGTACACACGTGCGCCTATAACCACAACAGGTTCGATCCCACTCGATGAAATTAAATATTTAATATTGTCCACACTTTGGTAACTCAACATGTAATGTCTCCAAAATACGCTGAAAAGTGAAGGGGAACTAAAGTGTTTTATTGAGAACGAAGTGTCTTAACACTAGGTATAAAAAAATCATTTATTAAGCTACACATACTTTCATACTTTTGTGAGACGTTAATTTCAATATGAGCTTGTGGCATTATTTAGAAAATAAAAAGAAAAAAATATTTTGTAAGTGATCTTGGTTAGTCAAAGTTCTTAGAAGTGCTTTATAGCAAAATTTCCTAGACTAGCTGCTTTCTTAATTATTGAATAGATTTTATAAACATTTGAAATTGTTGTGGTTGGTTTAGGCATTGAAGTTGAGTGCTTAAGCCTACACGTTGTGTCACTAGTACCAGACACTGCTCTGATTTACCCTGTACCACGATGGGCGTTGGATTCGGTGAATCTATCACCAGGGTCCAGCACCAGGGTCACCGTCGGTGAATACTATTTTGCCTTGGAATGTTTGTTACACCGTCACCGGTATGCACAAACAATGCTAAGGATTGTATTTTTCCCAATAATAAGTAGGCTCATGAGCAGAGCTAACACTTATTAGCACATTGGTATGCAAAATAAAAAGTCCTCTGGAACTACTGGATGTTTATACGGGATAAAGGATAAAATTACTAACATAGGTTAACGCAATATTATATAAGGAGCAAAAGTCTGAAATACAGTTTATCGTTATTATATATTTTCAGAGTTTTAAATCAAAACAACTTGTCAGAAGTCAAGCCATAAGGGAGTCCACATCACCTCCCCGGACAGTCTCCCCGTACATGAAAGACCAGGACAGCAACACAGAGGACAACATAGGTGCGAGCGAAAGGGACAACAGTGACACGTCTAGTCATAGCGATAGGTGCACCGTGATCAGCAATGATAGGTTGTGTGATAAAAAACAACCGGTTGAAATACAGGTGAGTTTGAATTTTGTTTTATAATATTGTAATAACGAATATTGATTGTAGCTCACAGTTGTCCCGAAAATCTTAGTGAAAACACTTTTACTACAATTTAATTTTATTCGTTACCGACAAAGGAAAACCTTATACAATGACAGCAATAGAGAATTCTTTTTCAATATACAATATTAAAAAAGATTTTTGTAAGCAATTTTGAATTATTATATAAAGAACATGTTACTACCATAGACTGGAAAGAAAGTTCTGCTGAAAAGAACTAAAAACAGTTTCAACAGTTATTCTTTTTAATATCAATGTTATAATTTAATAATTACAATTTACATAATTACTATTAATTTCAATACATTTTACCCTTATAATATTCTAAACAGTGTAATGGGCGGGGATAGTACGGATGTCACATGTCGGATCTAGTCGAGCTACGATTTTGGAGCTCCATAACATTTCTAGCTAATAAGCTTATTAATATTGTTTTTACAGTTAATTAATGAACGATACGTGTATCAAAATTTATAATTATAACAATGAAGTATACAATAATATAGATAACCTCCGGGTCGTGGGAGTCGGAGGCGCCGAGCGAGCAGCGCCTGCGCACGCGGCGCTGGCTGGGACACCGCCCGCACTCCGACTCCAGCCGCGACCTGCTGTCGTACGGCCCGCGCCTCACCTGCGTGTGCGGAGCCTGCGCCTGCCCCTACTGCAGGTGCGTGCACAAACACACACACACACACACACACACCGCAATATAGACACACCACCACTAAAAATATTGTTTGTTTTCTGTTAATAGAGGGAAGCGACGGAAAAACGTCTGTCCGACCAAACAAGATTCTGGGATAGTCTGCTCTGACGACTGTCCGGACTGTACGGACTCAGAAAATGGTAGGGATAGTACACACTTATTAATCTTTGTTTGTAATTTATGTAAAATGTCCTTTACTGAATACTGTATGGTATATGCATGTTTCTCCCCACTTTATTTTATTCAAAATAAGATGTGGTCCTATTTTACTTTTTTTTCACACATTAGTTTAAAGTCGATTGTAAAGAATTACAGATTCGATACAATCGACTTTCACGTGCGGAGTAAGTTAAACCTTTTCTATTTTTAGTATTAATATTATGGACATCACCGATTTTCGATATATTGTTTGTTTTTCAACAGGACCAAACGGCAGCGGTAGTAAAAAATCTGGAAGTTTCGATGCAGATGACCAAACATTTTATTGCAGGTATTATTTTTTATTGTTACGAAAGGGAGAAGATTAATCTACTTCAGTCGAAATATTTAGGATATTAAAAGATAGCCATAAATATACAGGGTGGAAGTGTCAGCACCACATTAAATGAAACCACAGTTTTAACTACTCTATAAAAGCCTAATATAATTCAGAAAAAATAAATTCCCAAAAATGAATTTGTAAGGATGACGCACGCACACATAAACCTATCAAAGGAACACCGCCACACACGCCTCATTTCGAAATCGAGTCGTATGTATTGGCGATAAAGTTCAAAGTTGTTTAACCTTTAGTAGTATTTTTGTAGTAGTGTTTATGTTATTGGGATCTATACGTAATCGCGTCACACGAAATACAGGTATGGATAAAAATCGTGAAATGAAAAAAAAATCCTACGTCCAAACTGTTGAGGCATCTTGATTAATTTCTTTAGGTATAGGTTTGAAATATTTTACCCTGTAGGCTGTTTCCGTAAATGGAGCGCTGCCTCTTCCACCCTGTACATGTAAATATTTGTTTTTTATTTATTGTAAATTTTAATATGACTCGTGAAAATATATTATATTTTAAAAATAATAAAAATATGTTTTTTTATTATTTATTGATTTTTCTGCCAAAAAATATTTTTTTTAATCTCCATGATCGAAAAGTATATTTACTATATTTACCCTTTCTAGATGTCCAGAGCGCAGAGAAAAACCAAAAAGTTATTCAGTTAGCGGTACAGATTTCGGTACGTTACTGTTTATGAAATATTTATTAACAATTAACTTTTTTATATTGATATAACGTTATTATTATTTTATATTAAAACTAGCGACCCGCTCGCGGCTTCGCCCGCTTTAACTACTGAACTATTCATGTAATGTACCTATGTTTGCAAAACACTTATATTACTAATGTGAAAATTATTTAAACCTTAATGCAACGGATTTGTGCGTGTGGATGTTCCAATTGTTTAAAAAAACACACTTAAACAAATGACACAAACAACATAAAACTTTAACGAATGAAATTATAAACAACAGACTACCTACTATTCTCTTACCCAAAAATACTTAAACGAAAGATGTAACCAACTATGTCGCGTTGAAATACCTTATAATTATTGGATAACTCCAAAATACGTGCAATCGCTTCTAAATTAACTTTGCTATAGAGCCAGGTGCAGAATTGAAGCATTCTCTCGTCCATCTCCGTAGTAGCTCCGAACGACATCTGGGCGTTGACACAGTATGAAATTGGAAGGATTATCAAATGCCATCTAGGCGGTCAACTCAGTCAGGAGAGATCCTCGGTTTCCTGAGGGAGGCCCATCTTAAACGACCAAGGTTCAATGCAAGGCTCATGAGTCGGATTTGGAGAAGAATAGAAAGTCCCTCGGAAGTAGTCTTAAGTCTGACCTCGGGCGGCCGGGTATGCCACGGAGTGCTGCTCCTTAGGTGCAGGTGATACATTGGCGCAGCGGAATGCGTTGGACGCGAGACGACCAATGTGTACCTACAGGCTTTCTATTTTTATGTTGCGATGATGCGTGGTGTACCTCACTTAGTATGGCGCCTGCGTCACTCGACGGAGGATGAGGTTCTGGACCACCTGCAGGATTTCTCGTTGAGTGATACTCGCTAGGGCGTTGTGATGTCATCAGTGTATAGTGCATAGAGAGCGGGTGATAAAATGCTGCCCTGGGGAACAACGGCAGCGATCGAGTCGCTGCTAGACCTCGAACTCTCAACTCTCACGCAAAAGTCCTGTCACAGGGAGGCAAAGACATGCACAACGTGCTGGGGGGTGCCGGCTCTAAGCACTTAATGAAGTAGGCCCGGATGCCAACGCGGTCGAATACGCGCGCTACGTCGAAGAAGACTACCATTGCACTCTCCTTTCGGTTGATCGCTGTTGCGGCGTAGTATAACCAGAGTGGTATACCCGCTTGCCAAACTGCTCGCTTCGTGGGGGGATGTGCGACTGAAGAAGTGAGAGGAATAACTTCTCGAACAGCTTGGCGACCGCGCTAATGAGGGTTATAGTTCGGTATCCCTCAGGCTGCGGGCTCTTCCCAGCCTTGGGCAACATGATGACCAGGCCTTCCTCCCATGCCCGGGGGAAAGAAACCAGGCGGGTGCGGCGGATCCATTTTTATAAGCAAAAGGTTTTGGGGCGCGAGGGAACGCGTGGTGGGCGGCGAGCCGTTACACAGCAAGAATTTTTTAGTACCGTAATTTTAAATCTGTGCCACTAATCTTCTAAAGTACTTATTGAAATGAAAAACAGTAAACAACATTTTAATCTATATTAAATAGCCAAAAGGTAACTAATATTCTTATATATATACTGAAAGTAAGGGTTAAACATAAGTCGATATAGCTTTTCTCTAAAACTATTTGTAATTTCGAAATATTGTAAAGAGCAAAATTTATCTTTGTTTAACGTAGAAAATTAATAACTTATTTAAAAGGATAAGGATTAATATCATTATGGACACACATCCCTTACAATAAGAAAATATATTTAAATTACCGTCAAATTTCCGTCTCCTCTACACTTTCATTAGTAAGACTTAAACGATGCTCACTGTATGTTATCCTTAGAAGATACAAATATGCTGTCGCTGACTTTTTTGTAGATCTTATTAAGAGGAATAGTACATTGTTTTCACGTAGGACTTACCATTAAAGCAGCGCATGCGTGATAGTTTCTCAACGGGTAGGACTTTATGCATATTTATGTCAAATTACATTAAAATATACATATAATAAACTATATATTAACCTTCCCTGAGAAATACTCTACCTAATGGTGAAAACCGCATCAAAATCCATTGGGTGGTTTAGAAGATCACTTAGAAAGGCCAGACAGAGACGAAATGCGTTCTTATTTTACAAGATATAGAGATGATGTTATCAGTGTCATGAATAACGCAACATACCACCGTTAGCGTGAGAGTGACATTCATATATAGGCAGATTGTAGATTTTTTTTAGCTCCAATTGGTATCCCGCACACAGCACGATGTGGATAGCGAACTGGGGAAGTGTTAAAACACTCCGTTCTTCATTAAGACATTTTCGTTTCCCACTTTCTTTTCGAATTCTTGAGTGGGGGAACTAAATGTCGCGCTTTTATACCTCGTTGCCGGAGCTAGGAAATAAAAATTTAAAATATTTCATCCCCCCGAGTGGAAATCGAACCCACCACCCTCGCCTTTACTACCGCCCGCTTGTGGCACTGCACGACAACTGCCTCATGCATTATGGAGGCATAATTGATATTTTTTTTGTATATAAGTATAAAAACTGTTTTTCAGAAACAGAGCCATCAGTACCAGAACTAGTCGGCTTCATAAAGGAAACACTCAACAAAAATCCTCGGGATCGTATCACAATGCTTAAGATAGAGAAAGAGCTACACGCACTTGTTAGTGATAGCGGGTAAGTGTTTGAAGGCAGTGTGTTCGAATACCGTTTTAAGTTTTTTTTTAGCTTCTTGTCACGCATATACAGTTTGATCGACCTGGGGCCTTACTCTTGAAAGTAATTTCAATCCCATTTTGACGTCCAACATTGTCCAATGCAATCCTGCGGCGACGTTGTTTTGGTACTCCTGAAACCAATACTCTCAAAGTGGGATTACTATTTTTTTGACCAATTCTAACGCCGTTATAACTGACAGTTAGTGTTGTACACTTTATACCGATAAATCTGCGATACATAATAACCATTCATTACTCCTTGAAATAATTTATTTACATGCACATTTTATAAATCACATTTATTTTGTTGTACTTAAAAACAATGAAATCTTTGAAGTCGTTCTAAAAAATGGATATATTCTATCTGTATTTTTAATTATTTAGAATGTTTTGTCAAAAAAACCATTTGACATATATATTTGTATTATTATTATGTTAATGTTTATGTTATCAGTTATGATAAATATATTTCTACAATCGATGTGCATTTAGCCTATAAATAAATGAAAAAGAAACTTGAAATGTATAATTAAGTATAGTATAACAAAATAACAAAGGTTAAATGATTTTGAAGTTCACGCGAAAACTAATGATTGTTTTTATTTGAAAGAAACATACATAAATTTTTATGTTAATGGATAACGCTTAAATGTGCATATTTAAAGAAAGAATTATGATTAGTCCATAATATTTATAAAAGTGATTAAAAAAAAGTATTAATAAAAAAATGCTTTAATACTGAATGTCTTTTTATTATAATAAGAATATTTATATGTACCATTATCATATTATGTATAATATCATAAAGCTTAAAGCTATACATAAGTGTCATAAATAATTCACATAAGTGTCATAAATAAGTATGTAAAATTTGATAATTTTTTATTGTATAAGAAAGACCAAAAGACAAACATTTTTCTATAACTATAAAAAAAAACTGAAAATAACATAATATAGTGTAATGGTTTGCTTTTATTTTTTTCTTGCCGTATATATAATATTTTGTTTTAGATGCCAATTATTGTAGTAATTAAACAATAATAATTAAAACATACATCTTTATTGGTAATTTTAAAAATACAAGTGCAACACAAAACAATCTCTAAATAATTAAATCATTCTTTTTAAAATAAGTTTAATAAGATAATTTACATATTGTTACATCTGAAACATTTCTCTTTAGCATGAGATTCATATGTCTAATTACAAATCAAATTCAAAAAACACTTTATAGCATAAAGATAATACATTCATTAAAATTTGTACTTATTTAAAGTATAAAGATCAAACATTTATATATACATACACTATTCATACATAAATACAAACATAGATATTATATATACAAATACTTACATTATTGTAACTAGTGAACAGTGCGCAAAAGTTCAGAATGCCTAAATTTAGGGCACGATTCCTCGAACGTACCATAGCAGGATCATAGTGTCAAGACACTCAATTTTTATTTTTCATAATTTTTGAGAGATGGAGAAGTTCTCACTACAGCAGTGAAAACAAAATTACCTACTTAATTAATTAATAGTTATTTTTATTGTAGAGGATATTTTTTTTTTCACAACATTAGTTGTGAAAAAATCGATAATGGACTACTTCCATCGTTAGACTATAGATCATCAGATTTTATTCTATTTCAGACGAACAAAATTTTTTTTAGAATTGTATAATTTACTTTATTAATATTGCCTACACATGGTAACCTTGACCTGACACTGTAGTACCACCTGGAATCAGTGGGATTCCCAACTCCTCACTAACTTCTTTTGGGCTCGTACTCGTTTACTTTTTGGAGGTTTTTCCGGTTGGGTTTCGTCAGAGTTGAGTGACATGTATGGATGTATATACGGGTTCGGTTCCAGGCGTTGCGTGGTTCGCTTCCCGGTGATGACGTCGTACGGGCGCATGCTGGTGCACCGCTGCGCCGCGCTGTTCCACCTCGCGCACCGCCTCGACCACCACGACCACGACGACCACCACCACCCACACCACAATGACCACCACCGGGCGCCTCGCGTGCTGGTGTCCAAGAGCGGTATGGCTTATTCATATGATATATCTGTACATGGCCGGTCGTGGCGCAGCGGCACGAGGTGTGACTGCAAAACCGCCTGGTTCTGGGTTCGATTCCCACTCGAGGAGATGAAATATTTACTTAAATTTATATTTCCATTTCTTCGCTCTGGTGTCGAGGTTAAGCGCGGCGTTGAGTTCTGCCCCTCAACACGCAATGCCTCCAGAATTCGGCAGAAAGTGGGGAACGGAGTGTCTTAACACTAGGTTCCCTCTGCCTACCCTGCTGTGTGCGGGATACAGCGTGAAGCTAATTTAATTTTTTTTTTTATATCTGTACATGTGTGTATTTGTATTGTAATCGCCGAACGGTTAAATCGATTTTGATTAAGATTTTTTTTGTTAACTTTGAAAGGTTACCATAATTGAAAATAATTTTAGCCATGATTCAAGCAAAAACATTCAGCTATTTGAAGATTATCAGCACTTTTCTAGTTGTTTGTTTACATTAAATTTTTGTGGTTTTGAGGGTTTTGAATTATCAATTATTTATATATAATCAGGTACAAGTGGTGGTCGCATCCCCTGCACGAGTTTCCGCGAGTGGTGCACGACGGTGTTCCCGCAGTCGCCGCCGCGGGAACGACACGATCGCGTCGATAGTAACGAGGAAAACGTGTTGGCCAAGTGAGTTTTGTGATGACTGATCTGACTGACCGAACTGACATGCTGACATGGTGATTGAAAAATCTTAATTTTGTGATTTGATACCATCGCATCGATGCGTATGAAATATTTAAAAAAGTATATATATATATATATATATGTTTTTTTTTAAAGAGATGTATTTAACAACAAAATGTGATGTATGTTTGTGTTTTGGCAGGTCCATCCTGAAGCGCAGCTGTGCGGGGCGCGCGCCGCCCGCCGCCGCCGCCGGCCGCAGCAAGTCGCTGGAGCAGCGCGAGCGCGACTACGAGCGAGTGAGGCGACGGATATTTAGTACTGTAAGACTCGCCGTCTCTTGTGTGTGTGTGCGTGTGCGTGTGCGTGTGCGGCAGGTCCATCCTGCAGCGCAGCTGTGCGGGGCGCGCGCCGCCGCAGCAAGTCGCTGGAGCAGCGCGAGCGCGACTACGAGCGAGTGAGGCGACGGATATTTAGTACTGTAAGACTCGCCGTCTCTTGTGTGTGTGTGCGTGTGCGTGTGCGTGTGCGTGTGCGGCAGGTCCATCCT